>SOPF01029187.1:0-27860 GCA_012979155.1 Hypericum perforatum
AATTCGCATCATGGGATTGTGCTTTCTTGTTTCAGAGAGTCGTCCTCGTCGTCATTGTCGTAGTTGTTCTTGTTGCTTCCTTGAGTGTGACATTATGCCAGTGTCAATATGACATGAGCATGTTGGAGATGGTAATTCGAAAGCAAGCAATTGCGAGCCGGGTGTCGGGTGTGCGTTGTGGGGACTCGATAATTCATCCGGCTGCAGGGATATGTTTATCCAAATGGCGGACTTGTTCTTGGGGAATGCCGGTTTTGTTAGGACTAGGAGCTGCTCCTGCCTTATTCTGGGTTCCATCGGCATTGGGTACATGGACTTCTTTGGTCAGCCGGTTCGAGGTCTCAACTTTTCGATTGGAGAGCCTGTTTTTAGTTTCTACAGTTCTTCATGTTTGTTGTTGGAACTTTGGTGTGCGCTATACAAACTATTTCATGCCACTGAGCTACTTGCTGATGCGACGTATATCCTGTCAAACTTAAGAAACCTAACATAATTTTCCAGTGGTGTTAGTTATTTTGAGCTCGAAGTAATAATGTTATCAGTGGTTTTGGATTTCTTTTTGACACTTTGTCTTGTTACAATATTTTTGAATGTTCTGTTGCTATTATGATCCATTGTGTTCCTTTTATTTTCAAACAAATCAAAAGTTACTTGTTTTACCATATGTTACTCTCATGCTAAAACTAATAATCCAGTCACAATAATTTATAAATTTCCATTTAGCCATGCTTCCCGTTGCTCTTGTTTCATTTATACAACTCTACTTTCCTCCTTATCTGCTACCCAATCAAAACACTAGTTCTTTGCGCTTTCAACTCTTGTCCTCCATTTAACCTCAATGACATGAGCATCTGTGAGAGGGTTATTCTGCGCGCGACTGCGAGTCGGGATTTTACCAAGTTTCATAAGTCTATTGTTGGGGTGTGTGCTGCGTAGGCTCCATAATCTTGCTGCAGGGGCGTTGAGATGATGATGTGTTTATCCAAATAGCGGACGTGGGGTTCTTGGGGACTGGCAGACTTGATAGGACTAGGAGTTGTTCCCTGATCTTGCAGAAAGACGCTTTCACCTGATCTTGAGACACGACTGAGCTCGGTATTGGACTTTTTGGTTGCAAGTCCTTGGTCCTGAATTTTTGTGTGCGACTTCTTGGACTAAAGCCCGTCAAAGAATGTCCACCTCCGATTTTACGTTGGCATTGTGAAACATCTTTTATGTGACATTTAGAGGCTTTTGTAAGGCATCAAAAAAGGCAATATGTCTTATATTTCATTTGAAGCAATATGCCAATCTTATTGACTTGTTTCTCTTTGGGATTCTTGTATCTTTTCACATATAAGGAGTCTGGTTTGTGCAATTGCAGTCAATTCCTGCTTGACTTTAGTAACCACTCCTTTTTTGCTAACTGTAAAATGCTCACAGTTAACCATTGGTGAATTGCAAGGGTAGAGCTCTTCAATGGGAATGGAAGTCTAGTAGAAGGCTGCATACAGAGTATCAGTCGTGCTGGTGTTGACGTTATGGCGTTGGGAGATCCGAAGTTCGTTCCGTATCCGATCCCGAAGTGGCACGTCTTTGCCGCATTTGGTTGGTTCTGTCCCCAAATTCTTTGGCTCAATGAATGAATCCCCCGTTCATGCTATTTGTAATTATCACATGCTCAGAAGTTAATGGGCAGGTACCCTAAAGGGTGGTCGAGCAGACTGGTTGGTGGAGAAATGCTCGGTTAGTGCCACTCTTTTGTGTAGATGTTATGTTATTTGGCTATCGATCAATAACTCCTTTTCGTTCGCTGATATGTGCTTTGTTTTTTGTGACTCAGGAGTTGGGGGCTTGTAGCGTGACTCCTTTACTGACGGACCACTCTCCCTTGATATCAGACAGTCGAGTGGACAGGTTGCAGCGTGTCATTTTGGCTGCGACAAAGCAATGTAAACAATGATTCGTCAATGCTTTACTGACTACAAGTTGGGGGCTTAGTGCTCATTTTCGTTCTGTCTGTTGGTGATCTTATTCGACCAGGTCAACGTCTGCATGAAATGGTTCTCAATCCTCCGACTGACGTTACTGGTATTTTACCTCTGGTATGCTAAGTCGCTATCTTCTTTACTTGTTAAGGTCTATGGACATGGACCTGTTTGCAACTATTTTGTTAGAGGCTTGTTTTGCTAAGAATTCTGTATTTAGTATTCTTAACACAATAGGAGAAAGCAATAACTGACATTCATTAATGAAAGAACTTTCTTTTACTTGAAAGCTTTCTGTGTTTCTCTTCTTGTAAATCTTTGGGCAACTATAAATGAAGGAATACATTGCTTCAAGTAATTGCTACAATAAGTGACAGATATAGAGACTTGTGGGTCTGATTTTTGTTATCACCATCATGGTGCATGTGTGAACACATTGCAATTGCAACTTAGTTGAAGACTTGAAAGTTAATTTACAAAGAGGATGTGCCAAACAGGGGAAAATGTAATCTAGTTCCTTCATTCGTATGACAGCCGAATAATTTTGAGGGATGTTGGGCAAGAAGAGTGAGAGTGTTCAAGAACTTTTCTAAGTAGTGAATGGAGGACTTGCATTTAGGTGCATTGTTCCAAATAGCATCTTTCTGATGCTTAAGCTGATTCTTTCTTGGGCTTGTGTTTCATTCATAGATATCCCAGTCAAATCTATCCTTTCTGGCTGCGGCTGAGGCTGATCCTGTTGTTGATGTGTTGGCATCCTCCAGAATAGAAGCTAGTGGGATGATAATCATTGGTCCAGAAGGGGGTGAGTTTGATGATGGCATTCTAAATTTTTTAGTTTCATATGGCTGGTTGTGGCTGGAAAGTTTCATAAAGAGAAGGGAAGGAAAGGGAAGCGTAGTAATTTTGATGATAATGACATTTCTGTAATTTTTTCAGTGGTGTTAGTTAACAATTATCATCTCCCATGTCCCTTATTTATTTTCATACAAATCAAGGTTACTTGTTTTACTATGTGTTACTCTCATATTTAAACTAATAATCCAATTAAGATAATTTGTGAAGGCCCATTTCCCTTTTCTCCCATTTCCTTCATAGAACTCTAGCCTTCTCCCTTACCTTTTACCCAATCAAAACACTAGTTCTTATGTGCTCTCATGTTCTTGTCATCCTGCTCGAATCTTTTTCCTGATTGGGTTTTTTTTTTCTGGAAACAACTTCCAAATTGAAGATTTCTCGGAGAAGGAGGTGAATCTGATGGTGAAAGCTGGTGCAACAACAGTCGGTCTTGGGCCACTTCGGTTGCGCGTAGAAACTGCAACGGTGGCGATTTTAGCAGCTCTTATGTTATGGTCCAACTCCCAAAAATCTCTAGCGCTTGGGAGTTGCAGCAGGTATTGTTGCACAATCAGTTAGATTGTGAGGCTGGACCCGCCATTTTTATTGGAAGTTTCCTATATCACCCTGTAATCTCTGTTTTTGTTCTTAGACTACTTTGGCCCATGAAATGTCCATCTTCTGAACTATTCAACCAAGACAGAAAAGCAATTGCCGAAAATTGGTTCAGAAGTTTGGCAGGATCATTGACTTCTCTTTCAATTTGAAACTCCACTCAAGCATGTATTTGACTGTTGCAGGTCGTTGAATTAGATTGTTGACCCTGAGCCGGATGGCTGCTAACCATCCGAACGACACCAAGGTTGCAACCTCTTTAAATCGAGATGCGCAGCATAATACAAACCTGGAAGGTTGGTCAACTGCAGTCTGCAGTCCTTCTAATCCTGTCACTTCTACTTGCAGTCTGCAGCAGTAACACCCGTGTGTATGTTTCTCAAGTCTCTTCAGGAAAAGTATCTGAAACTGTTGAAAACATATTTTAATTGCCAATACCCAATCCGAATCCTGTTGTGTTGTAGTCAGATACCGGGATTACTATGACGTTCTTCTTTATGATACCTAAACCATTCCAATTTAACCTGAAAGTTGCTCCTAGGTCCAACTGGGGAAGGTGGTCTCTAGACTCTACACTGAGCATCCTTGATTGTTGGGTTTTAAATTAAAATTTTTTTTTCATTTGCGAGGTTTGAATATAAGACATTTGTAAGAAAATTCAACTTTCTTACACTTCGGTTGTTTGAAATTTGACTACAATTTGTAGGACAAACTGTGAACTGAGTACGTCTTCGTTTCCTCTTTCCTTTTTTTTAATCTTGTGTACTTGCTCTCTTTTTTTTCTTCAATATATTCATTTGACTTTGGGAGTTTGGAATAAGTTCTAGATGCCATTGGGATTCCCAACTTTCTTGGTGCATTAATTTTTGATATTAATATTGTCTGGTCAGTTGGCCGTTAAATTTTGAAATGACAAAGCATCACGTGGCCCAATGGCCCATGCTTACTGAATCTCGTGGAAATCACTACTTTTCAATTCTTTCTTGCAAATCTCGTGGTTTTAGTAGCTCTTACGATTTTACAAGAATTAGCAACCATTAGGATTCCATATTTCTCCTATATTGGTAGTGTTTTTTCAAAAGTTCTTCTAATTACAATCTCTTCTGAATGTGGACGGGAGGAGATGCGAAATTATTAATATCAATCATCAATATCTTTCTCGTCCACTTCTCTTAACTTTATGATGATAACAAATAATGCCGTTGTGTCATCTTATTTCTTTGTAGCAAAAAGTCCGCTCTGTTTTATTGAAATGGCCATGTGAGGCGCAAAAGTCCACCCCTTGGTAAAAACGGCTACGAAGGGAATGTGTTTTCAAAGTCATACAAAAAAAGTTGTGATCTTAAATTCATGCTATGAAGTAGAAGAACCCCGATTTATATATTGGTTTAACGTAAAACAACACTTTCTATATAATTTTTTTTACAGAGGCCCTGATACAACTGTTTTTTTTTAACGGTGGCACGAAGCCTATATTAATACAAAAGCCTTACAACGAAAAAACGAACATAAAAGATAAAAGAACCATACAACAGAAGAAGCCAAATCGTAGTCCACAGAGTGGCACGGGTGAGAGCGAAGGGTGATCGTAAAGCCACGAGAACTAATGACCAAAGTTGAGATCTGCCGAGAAAAGCTACGGCTAATGACCACGAGGCTACATCAAAGATGCAACCTCGTGGACTTATGACTGCATACAGGATACACGCATAAGAGAGCCAAGATCGACCGAAATCAATCGAGATAAAGTTCTTCACCTGCAACCACAGGAAAGACATCGAGAAAACAATGGATCCCGAAAATAGCCACAGCCGATACAAGCAAAAACAGACATCATAAACTAGGAAGCATAAAAAAAGAGATAGACATAGTTGACGGGGGGGGGGGGGGGTCGATGGTGACCAGCCCCCCCGGGAAGCACCGGCGAGTGCTCGAGGCTAGCCGGAAGAGAAGCCAGTTGCGGAAGACTCCTGAGACAACCTAGAGAGCTAGGCCGGCTAACGACGAGGTTGGGTCCCGCAGAAGGGAGGCCGGGGTAAGTCGGTGGTAGGTTGGCTAGGCGGGGATGATGACTGGCCGGCCTACCGCAACCGGATTTGACGATGATCAGATCTGACGATGGCGAGGTGGATCTGACGACGAGGTTGGACGAGGTGGCCAGATCTAAGGAGACCTAAGGACGAGAGGGTCGGGATGATGATGAGGCAGGGCTGAGGGGGAAGGGCAATGGCGAGGCGGGGCTGTCGACAATGAGGCGGACAAGGATGGCGGCTGACGGCGAGGTCAATGGTAGAGGGTTGAAACCCTAGATATGCTCCGCGAGGGAGAGAGTTAAGGAGTATAGCGGTATTTACGTGGAGCATGGATTCGATTATTGGCCTGATACAACTATAGGGAGAACGTTTAATCTATCATCGTGCAAAAAATGGTGCAAGTTATTAGAAGATTATCGAGTACCACAACAACCATATCTATAGGTGTGCAAATGGGATCAGTATTTTGGCAAGGGTTTTTCAAAAATTTCGGGAATTTCAGTATTTCAGGATATTTCGAAATATTTCGGGATTTAATCGAAATACCAAAATATCGAGTACTAAATTGTAATTTTCCATATATATATATATAAGTTACAGCCCAACCCACATTTTGCCTCTCGGCTCGGCCCTATTTCGGAAATACATTGGCCTCCGTTGCTAGTGGTACTCGAGGATCTTTCACTGAGCTTTGGTTTTCTTCCTCTTTGGATTACAGAATAGAGCTTCCTTGGGCAATTCCGATGTCTGCGCTATGGAAAAGTCCACCTTCCTTGGGCAAGTCTGATGTCTTCCTCTTTGGTTTTCTTCCACGCATTCGATGGTGTTGGGGCCTATGGAACCATGTAGCTCTTCAACCTGTGCAGCAAGCATGTGTAACAAGCAAAGAATTAAATGATTATCGACAAAAGCTTACTTGTCTTTCTCATATTTTTATAAAAATTTCGAGATTTTTGGAAATTTCAGGATTATCCCAAAATTTTAATTCGGGATCGGGATTATCCTGAAATTTTTTCGGTACGGGATCGGGATAACTTTATTTTGCTATTTGGTATTCGGGGTATTCAGGATTTCGGGATCGGGATGTCCTGAATGCACACACCTAACCATGTTTATTGGACGACCACAAAATATGAAAATACACATATTATTTTATTCTTGCGAATGTAAAAATTTTGTTGTTGAATTTTTAATATTGGGACTCAAATATTATCCTACCGAACCAAATTTTAGTTGCACTTCTCCCAGGGTCGGAAATAATGAGATTATATTTTGGTTAAAATATCCCATATCGAAATACTCAACCATTTATCTGATTATTTTTAATTTTAATGAGATATTTTTTCAAATAGTAAAATACAAATTAATGGGAGCAACTGCCTTTCCATTATTATAATTTTAATAAATTAACCAACAAGAAATTAATACCTTAATTTTAGAGAAATTAGATTGATCATACTACCAAAAGATTCCACCTTTTCCACTACTCCCGTACCAAATTGCAAGACCTCAAGACTTATAGGGTATGGATATTTTAAAATCCAATTTACCGAATTGATCTAGGTACTTGGTAGCATCATCTCCAAACCAACTAAACTTAAAATAATTCACAAAATAATATAATGTGACAAAATGAAGGAATTAACTAGGTGGAGACAAAACCAGACCAAATAGTATTCCACCCCACTTCAGAGAGTCAAGGTCACAGAGCACAGGTGGTGGCCCAGAAAGAGAAATCCAAATCCTCATGTATTGTTGTTGACCATCCCTCTCATATAAAACACTTCATCTCTCCAATATTTCCAACCTATTAATTACCTTTCATAGAACCCAAATCCTATCCCACTCTTCTCATCTCCTTCTTAAAACAAAAACCCAATTCTAAGTTCTCCTCTTCCTCAGCACTTGCCTGATCATCTACCAACAAATAGTGAGATCAACGGGTGAGAGAAATTTGTTATAATTTAACCAATAGATTTGTATTTATTGGTCCATAAAATATCGGATAACAGCTGATCCTTTAATCCAGCAAAAGTCCACTCTGTTTTGCTGACTAAAACGGCCATGTGATACACGTAAGTCCATCTCAAAAGTCCACCCTATCTTTTTTTGGTTTCAATATTCAGAATTAGCAATACCACGTCATGTTTAGTATTTACGGTTCTCTTAATGATATCCCTTCATAACATGTGATAAAATCCACCAAATATTTGATAAAATTGAGGTAGCAGGTAAAATGACAACGAATGCTATTTTATTTTCATATATTGATGGATCAATTTTCTTTTTTGTGAAAATAAAAAATTCTATTTGAAAAAGAATATAGCTCAACACTATCTAAAACTCTAGTCATAAGACTAACCGCCCCGAAGCAGAGGCAAAAGCCCTCGCCCTTCACCTCACCAACATGTGGGAAAGACAATTAAAAAAAAATAGAGAAGGGAGCGGGGGGCAAGGTGGTTATTTTTAACAATATAAAATTGTATATTTTAAATTTTTATGAATAGATTTCAGTATTGATATAGTTTGATACACAATTATATTTTATTAAAAATGGAGGTTATATTTCTATTGAATTTTAATTCTAGATACATTTTTAATACTTTTTATTCTGAATTTCTATTAAAAAAATAGTAAAACTGACGTAGATAATATATGAATTGGGTGTATGGAGAAAATTTACATGAATAAGAGAAAAAATAATTATTTATTACAAGTCCTCTAGTGCGAATGCCGCCGATAGTCTAAAATCATAAAAAAGTTGTGTAGAAGAAACTTAATCGCTATAATAAAAATTGATTGTAGGACAAAAAAAAAATTCATATACAAAAGTATTTTTTGAGGGAATGGAAAAAGTGTTGTTTTAACATCATACAAAAGAAATGGTTAATCAAAGTCATACAAAAATATTCCTCATATATCGTTCGTTGACCATCCCTCTATTTAAAACATTTCATCTACCCAATATTTCCAACCTATATTAATTACCTGTCATAAAACCCAAATCCCAAATACCATCCTACCCACTTCCCATCTTCCGCTAATTACAAAAACCCAGTTCTCAATTCTCCTCCTCCTTTAACTGATCCTCTAAAAAAATTACTAGGATCAATGATACAGTCGTTATAATTTAAACAATAGATCTAAATTGATCGATTAATATATATCCGGATATTGATCCTATTGTTACATTCTTTTGGAGAAATAACATATTCCTGTGGCTAATCCCAACCTATTTTGATAAACCCAGATGGCAATCCAACTAGAGAGCCTGGTGCAAGCAATAAAATCCAAGGTAAGGTCGCTGAAGAAATCGAAGTCAAAGTCTATGAAACCATACATAAAGATGGACAAGAGCTCCAGTGTTAGGGTTGAGATCAGGAGCAGGAAGGCCAAGAAACTCATTGACAAGACCCTTAAAGCCGCTGATCGTCCAGGGAAACACAGCCTCTCTTGATCTCCTTTTTTTGCTCTACTTTTCTCCATGCGCGTTTTCATTTGTGTTTTTACCCAATAAAAATTATATCAAATTCAGATTTGAACTCTAGATAATTTTAGAGATATATAGCATTTGATAATGTAAAGTTATGTTAATTAATCAATTTCCTTCGCATCTTTTGTTGTCTCTGCCTTCTTTGATCTCTTTCTTCTACTGTTTTTAGCTTTTTTTGACACCTGATGTCCAAAAGATTTTGATTTAGATTCCAACTAATTTGACCCAAATACAAAATTTTACCATATTTAAGATTGCTGAGTTTTGAAAGGTTCTAGTCGGTTCAAGCTGAATGCAAAGTTGATCTGATTTCTTCTTAGTTGGGTCAGTGTGTTTGCCAAGGCCTTACCGGATTTGAGCACGTAACGAATCAGACGGTTTACGATTCGGATTTTGTGGCTGATTTGAGCTTTACTAAGCAGTTTTACTACGTTATTAATTACTGTTGAAGAATGGTTTTGTTAGCCATAATTTCACCATTAACAAATTTAAAATCATTGGTGTTATCTTAATAATCTAAATTTTGTCATTAGTTCCTTTTGAATCAGCTTCATTGATCAATAAGTTACAGTTTTATCAATACAATTTATTCTAATTCAATCATAATTTTTTGAATATGATCATTTAAAAAACTTCGGTATTGAATATCTATTTGCCACATTTTCCAAAGGTTGTTTAGATTCCAGGTAATGTAACAACAAAATATGTTATTAAGAATTTGTAATATTAAATTCTATGAGAAGCAGATTTATGTACCGAAATGCAATTATGACCTCAAATCAGCAAACTTGGAGGAATCTCTTGTGGCGACAAGTTGAATCTGATCACTGAAAACCTAGAAGGGTTGCCTTTGATTAAATTTTTAAAAAATGAATTTTTATGTCAAAATTACACATGCCAATTTGAATTTAAATGGATTGTCGGTGGTCTTTTAAAGGCAACTATATACATTTTGGAGTTTTTGTAAGTTTAGTATTCAAAGATGGCCGATTAAACCGGTTTTGCCAATATGAAATGACATAATCATGAAAGGTGGAAGTTGATGATTTTAAACCGGCAGTCTTTTATGTTGATTCTTCATTACTGGAAGAGTCGGGTTAGATCTTGGGATCAGGGTTTTAAAAAAGCGGTCTGATCGGTCGGATCGCATATTGGACATGAAAACGGATCAAATTTTAGGGTAAAAAAATGGAGTGTGGTCGGACTAAACGAATTCTGAACGATTCGCAAGAAAATTTGTATTTTTATATTTTTTAAATTACATAAATTATTTACCTATATATTTATATATATTTCAAAAAATCACATAAAATAAGAAAGAAAAAAAATATGGTCCGACTAATAATTAAACCGATCAGACTAATTGATCCAGAGGTTGGACTCAATTCTGAGTCGACTTCGGGTTGTTTCTAAAAATCCTGCTTGGGATCTCAAAATAAAATATCACACCGATAATTCATTTTTCTTTTCAATAGAGGCACGTTATTTATGGACAAGAAAAATTATAAAGTAACGTGTAAACCACGTGTACGCTAAAAAGAAAGTTCTCTCTAGACATTGATTTTTTTCTCAACTATCTAGTATTTATATTTATTGGCCTACTACTCACATTCAAGTGGAATTTTTTTTAATGTTAACAAGAACAACTAATAAGAATTTAATAAAAACGTAATTCATAGGAAATCGAGTGAGAATTAATTTGATTCTTATTGAAGAGGATTAAAAAAGAGTATTTTATTTTAAGAGATATAATTAATATATCAATATTAATTACACAGTTAAAAATAAAAAAACTATTAGTACAAAAATTGCAAAAAAAATAAATCATTAAAGATATCACGTGACTCGGATTTGTGACTTACATCCATTATAAGATGTCTGAATGATCATTCAGTTTGGGATCTGATGGTGCGGACAGTCGCGGAGTAGGATCTTATATCAATGTCAGGCCTCATGTAGTAATTCTCTACCCTGCTGATTGAACAGAGAAATTTTATTGCCATGTTGAGTGGTCTTACCTAGTGGGTAGTATTTCTCCAGGATTTCATCTGCTAGCTCGTCCCATGTAGTGAATGTGCCTGCAGAAAACGAGTCCACCCACACTCTAGTATCATCCTTTAAGCTTTGCTTGAACAGTTGTAATTTGATAGCATTTGCTGTGACACCATTGTGCTTGACTGTTGAGCAGTGGTCTTAAAAAATTTGGATGTGCTTCGAAGGATTTTCAAAAGGAGAGCCCCCAAATTGGTCTTGGCGAACCATATGAGTAAGGTTAGTTTTGATCTCAAAATTATTGGCTTCTATAGTTGGGTACGCAATACTAGGTTTAAGATCAGCTAGTCTACTGTGCATCTGCTTTATCGCATTGTTGGCTAGAACATTGACTACCTATTGATCTCCCATCTCGTCCTTGTATTAATTCCTTTTTCTCAAATGGAAAGTTCATTCAATCTCTGGATCATACTCAAGAATGGGTTGTTTGTCAGTACGGGTATGTGGCATACACCTCCTATAACTCTCACCGCACTACAAAACTTAACAAAGAGGATCAAATGTAGTGGCAAACAATGAAGGTGTAATAAAGCTTAGTCTCAAAATCAAGAAAATTGTATCCAATATTAAAGACAGATTGATTCAAATCTGTCCCCGGCAATGGTGCCAAAAAATTGATTAGAGAACATGATTGCATAAGCAGTGTAGTGATAAACAAGATCGTTTTCACAGAGACGAATGAATCAATTCTCTAATTACTGAATAATGAATTTCCATTTTTAATCTAAGCAATCAAAACTGAGCAGTTGGTTGATAATTATAATACTACAAATTGTTACGCAAATCTAGAGTTGTCAATCCTAAACTCGAACATCGATCAAAGCTGAAGTAATAAAATAAAGCGGATGAAATCTGTGCTATGAATCAGAGTCGTCAATCTTAATTCTAACACACAATACAAAATAATCAAACGATCAATAATCAAGCAGATGCATAAAAAGATAATGCTTGATCACAAGATATGAAAATACCTCGTCGATTGAATGATCCAAACTATCGATTACAATCCTTAAAAGTAAAAGCAGTTGAATGAATCTAAATTGATTGTCTTGAGCGAAAGCTGGTAAGAGTGTTTCTAACCTAGGACTTAAAGCATATTTATAGTCGAACCAAAAATAACTAATTAAGATACCTAAACTAACTAAACATGACGTCTTTCAACTCCGAATCTAGACAGGTCAACGCCTGCTGGACTTGCATCAACCGCTGACTTCGGGGCTCCTTCTCTGGCCAGCGATTGCTATACTATCCGAGTTCTTCACACCAACGACCGCTATATAGTTAACCTTCCACGATCATATCCTTCTTTCTGCGCAAACGTTAGCCACTCGTACTTGCAAAAATAGACACAACTTGACAAGTCTCCATTTCCCGACTCGACAAACAAAACACACAAAATAATAGACTAACTACAACTAAACCACTCAAAACACATGTCACAATCCAAATGTGACATGACATGTACTGTTTTATTGCAAACAATGAAAATCCGAAATACCAATGTTCTAAATCCGAAATACAAATAGTCTAAGGTCTGAGTTTTTAAACAACATAAAAGAGTTCATGAGAATGTATGCAGCTTCCTTCTACTCTTGTCCCGACACCCCAAAATCTAAAAACACGTAAGAAGATATTCGTGGTGAGTCATAAAACTCAATAAGGAATTCCACAACACATCACAATCAGCAACCATATATCGACACCAGTACTCACGCAACATCACACAATAGCAATCACAGAACGATTCCACTAACATTCATAATACGGAGCTCCAGAGTCCATACTCATCATGTCAGAATCCTCGTGGGGCACAGATAAATACCTTTCGTTCCTGCAAAGCAGGCCCAATAGGCAGAAACAGGGACGGATCCAGAAAATTTATACTATGGGGGCAAAATATTTATGTAATTCATGCAATTACAAAAAAAATTCGTAATGAGGACAAATTAGTCTATATCAATAGGGGCAAACTCTTTTTTTCAATTAAATATATACTCAATAAAATTTTTTTATGGGGGCAATAGCCCCCACATGGCCATATATACCTCCGTCCCTAGCCAGAAAGATATCCCCTCCACGAGTCCAGATAGTCTACATACTCCCTGTCCATTTGATCACACATACCTCGGGTTATCCGATAGTCCCTTAAGCAATATGTTTGAATTATAGGGTCCATTTGGTATGGGACACTCCCGCATGTTATTATTCACATCATCAATCATATCTAATACACATACGAATCAACAAAATGGAATCTGAATTCAATACAAAACCTCAAATCAATAATCAACAGTCAAACACCCAAAAGTTCACACCCACAAATGCGAAAGCTCAGTCATATCCAAAAATCTGAATTTCATCATGACAACACGACAATCTAAAATAACATATAACTCGCATAAGACGAACATAATTCACTTACCTTAGTAACCCTTAACTATACCCCCATGCCCTAGATACACTCTCCTCCTTGTCGTTTACGGAAACCTAAACAGAATCAGATTAATCTCTAACGACGGTTTCATAAATCTAGATCTTATGACTATGGGGGTAAGACTTACCCTGCGATTTCGAAATCCTGGCCTTGATCTTCCGATAGTTCTGGATTAGCAAGGTTGTCTTCCTCACCTTTACAAGATATATTCGTGAGTCTTTCCGAATATCTATGGTTTCGAGTATCAAGAACGAAACAGTAAAACCAATCTTACCCTTACGATCTAGCACGGTCACTCGTCTTCGTTCCGTTTCTTCTCGATCCCTTTTCGTCTCGCCAGTCTCTTCTCCTTCACAATAGAGGCAAATTTGGTGAATGGTCTTTTTTTTTTGGTGGCTGGCTGGGTGCACGCTGACTGCGGTGAATGGTCTTTTAGGTTTAGGATAACATATTAACTCTATTTTCCTAAACAGTTAGACTTGGTAAATTACCAACAACTGCCAACATGTGCGAAAAATATCCCAAGGGGTAATTATAAAATAACACTTATCAATTTAGACCGCCTAATTATTACAACACAACTAAACATTAGGATAAACATGACCATTCGTGCGTACGTTTACACGTACATCAGAAACATACAAAAACAATACAACTAAATAATTGAACATTAAACGTGAAGAAAATTGAGGGGAATGGGGAAATTTTTAAAAGGGGATTAAATTGGTACTCGCCGGTTTTCGGAGAGCGAATGAGAATTGAACTCCATTTTTGGTAGGATTCTAAATATTGTAAAAGAGCAATGGCGAGAGGAGAGAAGGATTCTTCTATTTAATTGTTAATTGAAAAATTTATTAAAAAATTGCAAAAGATACGCATGAAAAAAATGGCAAGTCAAAATAGAAATTTATTTGTCTAATATTAATTATACTCTCGAAAATTAATGATTGTCAAATATTAATTATACTCTCGAAAATTAATGATTGTCAAATATTTATTTTTTTAAAAAAATTCAATTTGAGAATTATTAAACAATCTACATCATAAAATTTTAGACATCCTTATTATAGAGATGAGATTTTAAATATTCAGAGATGAGATTTTAAACATCAGTGAAAACTTCCAAACTGAAACTACAGTCTCGAAATAGATAACAAGCAAATTGCAGGTATAGATCTGGAGTTTCTGTTTTTTAATAGGTAGATGAATTTATTAATTTCATGAGAACAGGTTACACCAAACAAAAGTATTTATTAAATCCTTTACAGAACACCAATGAAGGTCTAATTCTTTATTTTCTCGTTAATTTTAAAGACCTATCTCATGATTTTGAATTAATAAAATAAAACTCTTTAAATTCGTAAAAGAATATATTTCCTAGGACGGAGCTAACGAAGATGTGGTTTAATTAACCAAGTGGTAAATTTATTTGATTACTGGAAGAGAGAAAATAAATTAAGGAACATTCTTTCATTCTTTTCAGTCCGAAATGATAAATCAAATACATATACCCAAACAATAAAAATAGATTTATTTCAATAATTTTTTATGATGACCATGTACAACGTAATCGTAGTTTCTTTTTATCCTTTTGGTGAAGATGTTTCACAAATCACACTTAAGTAATTTTTTGTCACTAAATATATAAATTTGGGAAATTGATAATGTAAAAATAAAATAAAATTCCGCTATATTTGATAAAAGACTAAAGGAGACTTTCCTCTAACATAAATCGATTATAAATCCATATGTATCAAAATTCAGAAACTAAACTTAACAGGGGAACGTAAATTGTTCGCTGTGTGCTGAAGTTGGGCCTACTTGCCGTTTGAGCCTTTTCATTTTCTGAACCTCATTGTCCTCAAACAAGTACTGGGCCGAACGAAGACTAACAGAAACCGACAATTCCTTTGATTTTGGCAGATTGCTTACTTTCAGTTATTACGGATTCCTACAACCGAAACTCGAAGTACGCACACGAGCAAATCCTTAACAACACACCCACACGATCACGATCGAGCAAGACGAACGAAAAACGAAAACAAGAATACGACAACAAGATTTGGTAACCCAGTTCGACCTAATATCTACGTCCGGGGGCGTACCAAGCCAGGAGAGGATCGTTTCACTAAATATGAGCTCTAACGCTCTTTAGAACTCAATAGAGGCTTACAACCTGCTACAACAACAATCAATGAAGGGTTACAATGCTTATATAGAGTCTCCAACAAATCCTAACCTAAATAGGACTAATTAGGCAAAGTACTGGTTGATTTCGGGTGCCGCCCGAGCGGGCGCTGGTTTGAAGTCTGTACCTCCCCCAGCGTACGCTGGCCCCTCCGGGCCAAAATTTCAGCTTCTCTTTTCTTCCTCATACTTGCTCCGATTTCAAAACGGTCGAATCATAGGCGTCCCTAGGCAACATATCAACCTTCTAAAGCATTGTTAGGCTCCATACTTCAACAATCTCCCACCTGGAGACTAACCACTTCTCTTGATTTGTTGTCACACCTGTCATTCGGTGCTCCTACGCATCCTCTTTGATCATTTGGTATGCCGGCCTTCAATCATCATTCAACAAGGCCAGCTGAGCCCATGTTGAGCCTCAGCTTCTCCAAGATCACTACCTTGGTAAATATATCTGCAGGATTTACTTTTCTATCGATCTTCTCAAGCTTCAGGATCTTTTCCTCAACAAGTTGCTGGATGTAATGGTACTTCAGGCCTTTTGCTTTGTTCTTGTATGGATAGCCGGGTTCTTTGCCAAATGAATTGCACTTTGGCTATCACAATGCAACACATTCCCATTTTGCTCCTTTCTTAACTCAGCCATGAAGTTTTACAACCACACCATGTCCTTGCTCGCTTTTGTCACTGCCATATATTCAGCTTCTGTGGTTGACAAAGCAACAATCTTCTACAACTTGGATGACCAAGATATCGCAGTACCTCTGAGCGTGAACACATACCCAGTTGTGCTCTTAAACCCATCATGATCATTTGATCCCAAATCTGCATCAACCTAACCTGCTAGCCTCATATCTTTGCTCTCAAAGTAAAGAGCTTTATTCTTAGTACCTTGCAAGTATCCTAGGATCTATTTGACTGTGACCTAATGTTGCTCTCCTGGATTGCTCATTGATGCGATAAATATCAGGTCTAAATTACGTGCAAGAGAATATGATTGCTCAAGTAATATAGTGATAACTAAGATCGTCTCCACAGGGATAGATAGATAAATTCTCTAAGTACAGGATTATGAATTCTCAATCTTAATCTAAGCAACTGAAATCAAATGATTGGTTGATTCTAAACTACAAATTCTACTATCGTTATCTGAATCTAGGGTTGTCAATCCTAAATCCTAATAACAATATCTAAGCAAACGAAATGAAATGATACGAAATAAACAGATGCAGTCTGTGCTACGAACTAAAGTTGTCAATCTTAATTCTCACACACGAAATGAATTAATCAAACAATGAATAATCAAGTAGATGAATGAAAAGACAAATCTTGACTACGAAGTATGAAAATACCGCGTTGATTAAAGATCCAAATCGTTGATTATAATATTTTAAGTAAAGTGAAAGTAATAGAACCTAAAAGCTATGAATCTTGTGTGAAAACTGGCCAAAGATGTCTTTAACCTAGGTCTTAACACCTTATATAGGTGAGACAAAAGTTCCTAATTAAAATAAAAGTCCTAAGTAAACTAAACAGGCGAAATAGGCTAAAAATTGGGTAGCCTAGCAAATGTTGGCCTTACCCAGCAAATGCTGGTTTACATTCTGTCGCTCCACTAAGAACAAAGTTGTAGATCAAGATGTTGCAGATCTTTTCGTCTTAGAATCACTCAATTCAGAGTTCGTATGAGAAAGTTATGCATTTTCTAACAAACATCGATAGATTGAGCCTAAACTGTTCTTTGTTAACTCTTCTAGCGTTCTCACCGATTCTTGTCCCGCTCGCCATTCTCCCCACACCTCATCATCTTCATCTCCACCATCCTAGTACCTACAAAACACCTAAACTTTGATAGGTATCCCGCTCCTTGACACAAGACATAAATAAGACGAAATACGTAATGACACACGACAAAATCTACCTGAAATTCAATTAAACACATTACTAAACATAAGAATTTGTGTGTACGTTTACATGCACATCACACCCCCACACTTAATTCCTTGCTTGTCCCCAAGCAAGGTGCATAAAAACTACCGCATTCACGAGTCCTTCTTACTCGGAACAAATCACGACATGCTTCATCCTATCGCTAATCATTCATCTCACTCAAGTGCTAAGAACAATGATCATGTAAACACAACACCTTCAACTATTTAGCCCGACTTTCGCAATATGCGAACCATACATGAGAGCTAACCACTCAGTAGGTAAGATCAATTTACGCTCATATATGTTGGATAGTCAACTACCTATCACTCGCAAGCATGCTCGGAGTCTAAAAATATTATACTTCGCACTTGACACTCTCTCAAGTAATGCGAAGCTCATAATCAAGAGGGACTTTCATAGGGTTGTAACATGGTTTAAGGTGAGGGGAGGATAAATCATTGGGTAATGGCTAGACCACCCAATCCGAGGGTTACATCAAAAATCTAACTCTCGGCTATACTAAGCAACTCACCCTACATCGACTAAGCTCTCAACCCAATGTTCCCATATCCTAGAGGCTATTCACTCGGGACAAGTCACTTACTTTTCAGTGTGCTTTTTGCTTTCTTTTGCTTTCCTTCTTTTTGTACTTTTCACAAGATAATTTTTTTTTCTTTTTGCTTTTTTACTTTTGTGCAAATAATTTTTCTTTTGTTTTCTTTCATGCACACTTGCACATACATTGGTGACTCATCCCGGATGCTGAATGTCGACCTTAATCTACCCTTTTCTTCTTCAATACACATGCAATACCCCTAGTTATGCTACCAGATGCACCCTTACAATTTGCATCCCATAAAGTGTGTCCTATTCTCTCGAACTGGACAGTTTAAGCTAGGTAGGGGATGAAAATTGCCTCGTATGGTGGTGTGCGAATAGTGACTCAATAAATAAGCTTAGGCTCAATGCGGTTATGCAATGGATAAGATTGGATTTTTGGCTCTAAGCCTCTAGGCTCAACATCAAAATGGCCCCCAATATCTAACTCACCATGCCCTACGAAATCATGCCAAGTGCTAATATACTACTCTCATCACCCAATGCATGCAAGCACCTCATGAAAAAGTTAGAGATGGTCATCTCATCCTTTGTCACAAATTCCTCACAAGATTGCTCATCAAACTCTCAAGCATGGTCTACCTAGTGTGACTATCAACATAAATAGCCAAGAATGTAATCCTAATACAATACTATTCTAGATAGCTCAAGTTCAAATTCTGACTAAGCAACGAGAACGAGATTTGGCTGCCATTCTAAGTTCACAAGTTTGGAGGAAAGTTTATCAGTTGTAAAAGACTCGAACACTTCAACCAAAAATACATGCCACACGCACAATAGACTCAATCACATGCATATGTCAACATAAGAAAACAAAACAAACAAAACACTACAGAATGACGAAAATAAATCAAAAGAACATCACACAAAGTGCACCCCCACATTTATTGTCCTCAATGTATAAGGGTGACAGACATACAAGAACACTAAGAAAAACAAAGATTTAAGGAAAAGACAACTAGGGAGCGAGGAACAAAATCATCTATTCAAGGTTAAGGAGGTGGTTTGTTTTTTTTAGGGTAAAGTGGAGAGGGGGAAGAGAAGTTGTCAGGCTATTTAGGGCAAAAATTGACCCCTCAGCGAACGCTGGTATAGGCTAGTAAATACTGGTCTGGGTTCTGTGATAACCCTAGTGAACTCTAGGGGAGGCCAGCGAACGCTGGCCTCAAATTTGAGATACCCCCAGTAAACACTGGGGAAGCCAATGCACGCTGGCTCCACTGCGACCAGTCTTTTTCTGTTGACCTGGGCATCATACTTTCTATCAATCTGTTTAGCCTGCAAAAAATTAACATTAAAACCACACATATTTTTCGAGGATGACACTATATACATTCTCCTAGAAATCCATAAACTCAGGGAAACTCGGACGAGTGATGCTAAATATATAATTAAAAGGTATAGGGAGAAAGAGAGGATAATTTAGTTCTAAGTTAATGTCATTAGCTTAATAGAATCTCAACCAATTATCGAGGTCTTGGGTCATTAAGTTCTGCCCATGATCCTTGTAGGTCAATATGGGGGTCCCGATATACCAGTATATGCTCACCATTCACTTCAACTACAACCCTCAAATGACCTTGTGGTGGTTTATACTCTAAGTCTAGTAGTGGGATGTTGCATGGTTTCAACTTGGTCTATGGTGGATCATTTGGTTTCGATGGTTTAGTTGCTCGCACCCATGATACTTGTTCCTTAATCTCTTGCTCATTTACCCCTTCTTGAATTTCTTGTATCACTTTATGCTCATCTCCAGAAACAACCTCGTCAATGTGCTCGATTACCAGCTTGTCAATGACATTGATTCAGTAACAGTCATCTTTCATTATGGGGTACTTAGCTGCTTCGAATATCTTGAAATCAACCTCATCATTATAGACTTTAAACAACAGCTCCTATTTTTTCACATCAATGTTTGTCTTTCCTGTTGATGTTTGAGTTACTTGAGCTCTTTGTCCTCCTCATTCACCTGCTTTGCTAGAGGTTTTACCGTTGGACTTGCCACATTCTTTCCCAAATCTAGCCCACTCTAAGTCATGATGGCCTTGTAGTACTCCTGTCCGGTGGGAGGGGCTTCAGTGTTGCTCGAAAGTATGCCTAGATGTCTTACGTTCAGTTGTGCTGCTAACTGGCCAATTTGTACCTCCAAGTTTCTAAGTGTGGCTTCATGGTTTAGCACTTGCTTTTGCAACTCATCTTCACTTTGACGATCTTGATGGGATAGCACTTAATGTTGCCACTTTTGTTGATATGGCTGAAAATGCTATTGTGGCTGAAAACCTTGAGCATTACCACCTCCCAGTATTGGTCCATATTATTGAGGTACCTGCTGACCTGCATCATTTCTCCATGAAAAATTTGGGTAGTTTCTCCGACCAGGGTTATACATAGTATAATATGGATCATTATTAGCATTAACAAAATAATTAACAGATTCAATAATGAGAGAGCAAGTGTTAGTACCATGTGGGCTAGTGCAGATGTCATAAATTTGAGAGGGTGGTGTGGACTGTGGGGCGAATGCAGACTAGATTACCTGTATAAGAACTGCCATTTGTACTTGGAGGGCTACAATCTGATCATTGTCTTGTACACTGGTAACCTTCTTCCTTTCTGATCTCTCTCCCCACTCGTAATTGTTCATGGTCATGGCTTCGACAACTGCATATGCAATGCTGGACCTAAGGTTGGTCAGTCTAGGGTGGGTATGTCTCCTCATGTTATTCATCTCCTACAATTTTCACTGTACTGCAAAACTCAACAAAGGAGATCAAGTGTAGTGATGAACAGAAAAAAGAAAAAATAATACTTAGTCTCAAAATCAAGAATACTGTATCCAATATTAAAGACAAATTTATTCAAATCTGTCCCTAGCAACGGTGCAAAAAACTTGATGCAATAAATATCGAGTCTAAGTTACGTACAAGAGAACACGATCACTCAAGTAATATAGTGATAACTAAGATCATCTCTACAGGGATAGATGGATCAATTCTCTAAGTATTAGATTATGAATTCTTAATCCTAATCTAAGCAACTAAAATCGAATGATTGGTTGGTTCTAAACTATGAATTCTACTATCGTTATCCGAATCTAGGGTTGTCAATCCTAAACTTTAATAATAATATCTAAGCAAATGAAACGAAATGAAACAAAATAAACATATGCAATCTGTACTACAAACTATGGTTGTTAATCTTAATTCTCACACACAAAATAAATCAATCAAATAATGAATAATCAAGCAGATGAATGAAAAGACAAATCTTGACTACGAAGTATAAAAATACCGCATTTATTGAAGATCCAAATCATTGATTACAATCCTTGAAGTAAAATGAAAGTAATAGAACTTAAAAGCTATAAATCTTGTATGAAAATTGGCCAAGAATTTCTTTAACCTAGGTCTTAACACCTTATATAGGTAAGACAAAAGTTCCTAATTAAAATAAAAGTCCTAAATAAACTACACAGGCGAAATAGGCTAAAAATCAGATCGCCCAGCGAACGCTGGCCTTACTCAATGAATGCTGGTTTACATTCTGTCACTCCACCAAAAACAAAGTTGTTGATCAAGGTGTCGGAGATCTTCTCGTCATAGAATTACTCAATTTGGAGTTGATATGAGAAAGTTATGCATTTTCTAATAAATGTCAATGGATTGAGCCTAAACTATCCTTCGTAAACTCTTCTCGTATTCTCACCGATTTTTGTCCTGCTTGCCATTCTCCCCGCATTTTGTTATCTTCATCTCCACCATCCAAGTACCTACAAAACACCTAAACTTTGACAAGTATCCCACTCCTCGACACAAGACATAAATAAGACGAAATACGTAATGACACATGACAAAATCTACCTGAAATTCAATTAAACACATTACAAAACATAAGGATTTGTGTGTATATTTATATGTACATCACTCATGAACCAACTCACAACTCCTATCGCATGAGCTATGTCAGGTCTTGTGCATATCATTGCATACATCAAACTCCCAATTGCTGATATATATGGAGTCCTCCTCATATGGGCTTTCTCTGCCTCGCTCCTAGGCACGTCTTTCCTAGAGAGCTTAAAGTGCCCACCCGAAGGAGTCACCATAGATTTGGCATCATGCATACTTAACTGTTTCAACACCTTCTTGATGTACTAGATTTGAGAAAGGATAAGCTTTCTTGCTTTCCTATCTCTCTTGATCCTCATACCAAGAATTTGCTTCGCTTCACCCAAGTCCTTTATAGTAAACTATTTAGACAATTGCTTCTTCAAATTGCTCAGCTCTTGAGCACTTGCTCTTGCGATCAACATATCGTTAACATAGAGCAAAAGGATGATATAGCCAATGTCAAATATCTTCACATAGCAACAATGATCTGCCTCACATCGCATGAAGTCTATCTCATGCATGAATCCATCAAACTTATTGTACCATTGTCTCAGGGCTTGCTTTAACCCGTAGAGACTCTTTCTCAAATAACACACGAGCTTCTCACTACCTTTTAACATATAGCCCTCTGGTTTCTGTATATAAATCTCCTCATCAAAATCACCATGGAGGAATGCTGACTTGACGTCTATCTGTTCTGACAAAGGGTTCTCGGTTGCCACTATGCTCAATACCATTCTTATAGTAGTAATCTTCACTACTGATATAAAAATGTCTGTGTAATCAATGTCATACCTTTGTTGGAACCCTTTCACAACTAGCCTTGCCTTGTAGCGGTCATTGCCATTTGCCTTCTGCTTGATTCTAAATACCCACTTATTTTGCAGCGCCTTTTTGTCTTTAGGAAGTTAGACCAGTTCTCAAGTCCCATTACTTCTCAATGAGTCTATTTAATCATCCATAACACACTTCTACTTGTGCGCTTGCTCACTCTCCTGAGCTTCTGTAAAATCTTTGGGTTTTCCTTCATTTGTCAACAGAAGATAAAAGTTAGCTAGGGGGTATCTATCTGGAGATCTACTACCTTGGAGACCACCTTTGCGGTACCACTAGTGGTGGGGAACTTGGTACTGCCTCCTCATCATGAGCTTTCTCTAGCTCATCTTGAGTCTTCTTGCTCCCACCCGAGTTCGTGATATCCAATTCTATCACTTCAGTGCTTGGGACTCCCACCTCATCGAATACACTTCTATGATCATTATATAGCACCTGTTCATTGAACACAACATCTCAGCTCATAATCACCTTGTGAATATTCTCATCCCAAAATTGGAATCTGAACTCGTCACTGCCGTACCCAATAAACATGCACTTTCTTGACTTGGCATCCAGCTTGGTTCTTCACCTGTATCCACTAGAACATACGTAACACAAGCAAAGACCCAGAGGTAAGAGAGGTGTTCTTAACATAAGCATCCACTCCATGCTTCTTCGAGGATACCATTATCTAATGGAGTAGATAGCCCACGGTTGATCAAGAATGCTGTCGTATTAACTATATCTATCCAAAACATCTTGGATAGTCCATACTTCAACCTCATAGCCCTTGCTGCTCTCTCATTCAGTGTTTGGTTCATTCTTTCTATGATGCCATTCTGCTGAGGTGTTCTTGCAACTGTCTTCTCTATGCAAATCCCTTACTCCACGCAGAAGTCTTTGAACTTTTTAAGCTCATACTCGCCACCATTATCGGATCTCAAACACTTAATCTTGAGTATCGTATCATTCTCCACTAGTGTTTTCCACTTCTTAAAGGCATTGAAGGCTTCAGACTTTTGTTTTAAGAAGTACACCCATACTTTTCTCATGAAGTCATCAATGAAGGTCATGTAATACATTGATCCTCCCAAGGATGTCACTGGTACTAGCCCCCATAAGTTGTTGTTTACTAACTCGAGCCTTTGCTCCCTTGGAGCTCTTTCGCATCTAGAGAAACTTACTTGTTGCTACTTCTCGAGCACACAATACTTGCATAGCCTAACTTCTATGGTCTTCAAACAAGGTAGCTTTTCCTTAGAGCATAGCACTTTCATCCCTTTCTCACTCATATGGCCAAGAGAACTATATCATAGATCTGCATCACCCAAGTCTCCTGCAATATTAATGCTATCTTGAGTGCCTATTATTGTGTACAAGGTTCCTTCTTTCAGACCACGGGCTAACACCATAGCCCCCTTGGTTATCTTCTAAGATTTGTAGTCAAAACTACCTTGTAGCCTTCATTGTCTAGCTGCCCCACGGATAACAGATTCCTCTTTAGTCCAAGAGTGTGTCTCACTCCCTTTAACACTAGTGTAGAGTCATTTAGCATCTTGATTCATACTTCTCCCATGCCCACAATTTGCAATGGCTCATCATTCGCTAGATAAACCTTGCCAAACTTCCCTTGGACATAGTTCTCCGTCACTCCCACCTCACTGCATGAGTGGAACGATGCTCTCAAATCCAAGACCTAAGCATCTAGTTGACTGCATACACTGAGGACCAAAGCATCTCCATAGTCTTCAGTTGTAGCATTCGCTGAAGAATCCTCCCTCTTTGGTGCCTTGCAGTTAACCGCGTAGTGTCTATACTTACCACAGTTGTAATACTGGACCTTGCTCATGTCCTTCTTTGACTTCCTCGATTTGGACTTTGATCTACCACGATTTCTATCCTCTTTCTTAGACTCAGACCTTCCTTTACTACTTGCATTCAGCGCTGAACTAGAGGTTAACCCAGACTCTCTCCTTCTAATCTCTTCGCTTATGATCAAGTCCCTAACCTCATCCAGCTTCAGTATAACTTTCCCTGCCGAGGCACTCACCGCTGTGACTATGCCACTCTAACTATCAGGAAGAGAACTTAGCAAGATAAAAGCTTGTACCTCATCTTTAAAGGTGATCTTTACTGAGTTCAATGCCGCTATCATCACATTAAACTCATTAACATGCTTGGCCACCAACATACTCTTTGCCATCTGCAAGTTGAACAACTTACGTATCAGATGAACCTTATTTGCGGCTGATGGTTCTCGTACATATCAGATAATATCTTCAGTATCTCCTTTTTCGACTCTGCCTTTGTTGTATGCAAAGCCACGTTCTTCGACAGGGACAAGCGAATCACGCTCATCGCTTTCCTATCTAGAAGTTTCCAGTCCTCCTCTTTCATGTCTATCGGCCTCTTCTCTTCGAGTACTTGATGCAAATTCCTCCCATAAAGGTAGTCTTCAATCTGCATCTTCTAGTAGGCATAGTCCATCCCGTCAAACTTTTCAACCGGAGACCTCCCTTCGTTCATCATCGTAGCTCCTATCGGACTCTCAACCTTAACTCTAATACCAATTGTTATGAATTCCTATAACCAAAACCTGAAGTACGCACACGAGTGAACCCTCAACAACACACCTACACGATCACAATCGAGCAAGACGAAACTGAACAAAAAATGAAAACAAGAACACGACAACAAGATTTGGTAACCCAGTTCGACCTAATGTCTACGTCTAGGGGCGTACCAAGCTATGAGAGGATTGTCTCACTAGATATGAGCTCTAACGCTCTTTAAAACTCAATAGAGGCTTACAACCTGCTACAACAATAATCAATAAAGGGTTACAATGCTTATATAGAGTCTCCAACAAGTCCTAACCTAATTAGGACTAATTAGGCAAAGTATTGGCTAATTTCGGGTGCCTCAGCAGGCCATGGTTTGGTCCAGCAGGTGCTGGTTTGGTCCAGCAGGCGCTGGTTTGAAGTCTGTACCCCCCAGCGTACGCTGGCCCCTCCGGGCCAAAATTTCAGCTTCTTCTTTCTTCCTCATACTTGCTCCGATTTCGAAACGGTCGAATCTTAGGCATCCCTAGGCGACATATCAACCTTCCAAAGCATCGTTAGGCTCCATACTTCAACATCATTTTGGGAAATTTTTAAATAATACATGATATACATAAGCACATTATAGTTTAAAACACATAAAATGAGTCATTTTAAATTATTTATACTTACAGAACTCTTGCAAGCTTCCCGGGTATATGATTGGAAAGGATGCCGCGAATAGGCTGTACGGACGGTTGAGGATAATGTCCATCTTTTTAATTATTTATACTCAAGACATTGTACGAGAATTTAAAACATTATAAAAGGAAGACACGTGGGGGCGTCCCTAGACATGCCACCTCTACTAGGGCTGAGTACTTGTCGGGCTCATGGGTTGAGGCTCATTTGTGAGCCCGACACCGACGACCAAAAAATCTCAGAACAAGTACCGAGAGAGACTTATTTTTTTCTTACGCCTACGGTACCGCGGCGTTTCGGTAATCCCGACAACCCAACCACACCGACAATCCGCCAGCAACAGCAAAATCCATGGTTTCAAATAATCATCATACAACAACAAACCCAAGCAAAAAACTATTGAGTCAGCTTCCTCAACCTAGTGACCCAGTCGACTTCCATCGAGTCAACCAAGACCCGCTCCTCGATTAGGAGGCAGTCCATGAGGGGGGAGAACCCGAGCCAGACCTTATCTTCTTCATCTCGATGGGTGGCGAGGAGGAGGGGTGGCAGGCGAGGAAGCGGCAGTGGAGCTTGCTCGGTACGGGTGAGGAAGCGGAAGTCGGCATCCCGGTCGAGGAGACACTCCAGGTGACGAGGAAGGACCCATCCGACAGAACTCACAATCTCTCTCTCTCTCTCTCTCTGTTGAAATCCTCACACAGAGAAGAAATAGAAATGAAGGGGAAGGTGAAACTATCGCAGGAAGAAGAAGAAAAGTCTTCTGGACAGGAAGAAGATAAGTCTTTTGGGCAGGAAGAAGACAAGTCATCTGAGCCTAATTACAAAACAATTATGGCCCATCAAGATGAGGCTCAACGAGCAAAGAAAACAGGCGAGCCACCCGCCTTCTTCACCTCCATTAATGCTGTAGCTTATTACGTTTACCATTTTTTTCAACTCTCTCTCTCTCTCTCCCTCGGAAACTAATATAATGGTGTTTGTGTTCCCCTTCCTCTCTTTTATCCTCCCCTCGGCCACTCCCTCACTCTTTTGCCTCAAGGTTTTAGTCGGTGTTTCGGTGTGTCGGGTTTATAAAAAACGACACCGACCCAACACCGAGAATGTCGGGTTAACAACAAAACCAATCCACCACACCGTTGTCACAGTCGGGTTGATATTTGGCGGGCTGTCGGTGTGGTCGGGTTGTCGGGATTGCGGGTTTTGTCGGGTTTTGTACTCACCCCTAACCTCTACCATTTAGAAAAAAATATAACCTTTTTTTTATACAGAGAAACAAATTATCAGTATGTTGTCGATTTGGATATATTCATATTCTTTTACCCAAATTGTCCAATTTGATGGCGGTCAGAGTCAAAGACCCAAAAGGTCAGCATGTATTTCTTTTTGGAGTAAGGTCAGCCTGTATTGAATTATAGGAGTCCAATTTATCGTTTTTCTTTTGCTCTGAAAAAAGACATTAAAAAATTATCGTTCTTCCATGCGTCGGAAGAAGTGCGCCAGTGGCGGGCCAAATGTTACATTGTGGGGCAATTGCCCTATGTGAATTTATTTTTGGTTTGATAACAAAATATATTTTTAGTATGTTTTTATTTAAATTAAAAATTAATTTAATTAAAAAATTAATCAACATATAAATTAAAATTAAATTTAAAAACAATTTAAAATTTAAATATTTTTTATATTGCACCGCTATCTAGTTGCGGCCGTGGCGGGCGTTAGTGACAGAAGGGACAAAAAACAA
>SOPF01029188.1:0-60777 GCA_012979155.1 Hypericum perforatum
CAAAATCGTCTTCGGAACATAGGATGTCCCTGTTCCTCGTAACTAACCTTGATCTGACATGACTTGTCTGTTGGAAAGATAGTTTCTTCCATTCCCCGGGCAAATTGAAATCCTTCCACCCATGAAAAAAGGGACGGACTGACCACACCATTGAAATTCATTTTCACTTGATTTCAGGAAGATAATGTTGACTTTGAATATAAAAAATAACCAATAAAATTGTGATTGTGAGGAAGATGAACATGCACAGCTAGGGCCTAGGGTTCACGCTTTTATACGGAGAATCGTTTAGCGGATTTATGGGCTTGGGGTGCGAGCTAGCTAAAGCTATATATGGCCCATTGTCCAGAAAACGACGGGAAGCCCACTGTTGGAAGGTATTAACGTTGTTGAGTTACGAAGTAACGTCATTTCTCGTCCTCCACAAATCATATTCCAATTTTTTATCCAGACGTCTAATCGTCGCCTTCAATAGGGGGGGAAATCATTTTCCAGTCCTCTCTATCCAGCTGACCAATGTTTATATTTTGGCCCGAACACGTGAAAAGCCAACGTGTTGGGCTTCTCGGGGTGGTGAACAGAATAGCCCATTCGACCCCACGGCATTTTTTCACAAACCAACTATCATTGGAAAAAAACCATAAAAAAAATATTATTGGAAACGCTTTACGTTATGCTACAGTAGTTTTATCAATTTTTTACATATGATTACATGATTTAATACACACACCTATAATTACAAGGATCTCATGCTTAAGGACTTGGGTGATTGTTCGTACTTCTACGACCAAACAACACCATTTTGGAGTTAAGATCTAAATTAAGTACCACAAATCACTAGATGAAGCTGGATTGCTTTTTATTTAGAGCAGCACATAAAGACTGCAACATGTAATAATAATTAGGCGTGTTCATCCTGAGATGTATGATTCTGGATGCTACCCAAGTAGGGGATAGGTAGTGAGGTCGGAGCCGGAGCCGCCGGGAAGACTAGCGTGTGCAGGCTCGAGGCGCAAGGCGAGCACCCGAGGAGGGCCCCTGGGCCGGTACCCGAGAAAGGCTTCGTAATCCTCTCCGTCGTCCACGAGCCCGTAGTATGGATCTTCCTCCCTTGCTTCCTGATACAGTTTATGCATGAAGCATGATGGTTATTAAACGTCTTTCTTTTATTCGTGCATGTAACTTTATGCACGGTGAATTAAGCTTACCATTTCTTGCAGGAGTTTTCTCTGCAGATCTTCCCCGCTCTTTACCTGCAAGTATAGGAATGTAGAAGATGATGTTTACTTAGTTAATCTGTGAAAAGAAGTATGGTCAAAACGCAATAGTTACCTTCTTCCTGGTGGTGTCAATCTGAGTGGCCAGCACCTTATACTGCCAAAAAAAGATGGGAGGGAAAAAGATTTGAACTAAGATTAGCAAAACTCTGGTCGAGGTTGGAATTGTTGGAGGTCTACTTTTCTTCAATATTGAACGGAACCAAAGCAAATCACAATCCAAATTGAGATTCTAAGCTAGTGATCTTTTGGGGCATCTCCAAAGAGATCCGTTGGATTAGAGAGAGGTATATAAGTTCATTCACTACAACTTTTGTGTGATGAAACATGGCCGAGAGAAGATTTGGCAAAAGCTGTCTCCACTTAATACTATCTTAAAATCTTTATATTGAATTCAAAAACTTTAATAGTCTCAACGAAAGAATGTGGAGGATAAAATCCAGGAAGGAAAGCCTGAGAGAAAATTCTCTCCTAAGCATAAGAAAATCAATTTTCAATTCTGAAGAAAATGTAGGAGGAAAAAGAAAAGATACCCTAAATTTGTTTATATCATCGACCATTATCTTTCCCCTCTCATTTGTTTTACAACAACTAAATGAGATATCATTACAATAGTTAACCCATAATAGATTCAGACAATGGTCTACCCTAAACACAAGAAATTCACCAAAAAACCAAAGATAAAGCAATAGATTAGTGAATCTTCTTTGTTTATAAACAAACCCAACAATCCTCACCGTGTAATCTCAACTTAACAATCAAAGCCTTTTTTTGTTAACTTAACAACCACAACTAACTTTTGTTTTAACAGCAACAGCAGTTAAGCATGGAATATTGACAAAATAGCAACTCTAAATCCGACCAAAACCCTCATGTCATTGCAAAAGAAGGTCTAACGTGTATCTTCCTCCCACCCATTAGGGTTAGTTACTTAGTTAATTTAATTTTTTTTTCTTGATTGATTGGAAGTTAATAAAATTTTGGATCACCTTGCGTTCGCGGATGAGGCTCACAGCATTGTCCATTTCTTGCTCCAGAGCGCACATGTCTTCGACGCCCAAGGAGTTCAAACATTCCCCCGTCCTTTGCCTATGTTATTTAATCATAACCCGTTAGTTAATTACCAATTAATCACTTCAATTTCAAAGTTTAACTACTATAAGCTGTATATAATTAGACGGACAGTTAACACCAAATTCTAACCTTATCTCGCGCCTCAGATTCTTGTTGACGTCTTTGAGCGTCTTGAGGGTGTCTTGCATTCTCTAGAACCGGAAATTAACTTAATAGAGCTTTTAATAATAATAATAATTGCACCAACGAGAAAGAATAATAATAATAATAATAATAAAATAATTAAGAATAATAAAAGAGCAGAAGAAAAAGAGAAGGAGAAGCGAAGACCTGGTACTGAGTGCTCCAGATGTCGACCCCAAGAGCCATCTGGTACTGATCGAAGACCTCCTTCGTCCTTTGACCACAAAGTCAACCAAATTAGCCAAGCAAAGCATAATAAAAAAAAAAGTTGCAAAAAAACTGAGGAATTTAGCAACTGGTTAGGGTTTCGGATTAGGTATTTAGTATTTATCACGTACGTGGTTGAAGGGCTGATGTACTCGTGGAGCTTCTCGGAGCTAGAGAGCATGATAATGGAGACCTTGGCGTCGCAAAGAACGGTGAGCTCACCGGCCTTCTTGAAGAGGCCGTTGCGCCTCTTCGAGTAGGTCACTTGCCTGTTGGTCGAGTTCTCTATCCTCTTGATCTGGATCTTTCCTCTCGCCATTTTTTCCCCTAGATCTCCCTCTTTCCTTTCCTTTCCTTTGGAAACCGTTTCCCTAGAGAATTGGAATTATAAGTTTGCTTGGGGGTAAAATGCGAAGGGGGAAAAGGGGAAAAGAAGGGTTAGGTCCGTTTTAGCCGGAAAAGGAAAGTGTTTCCAAATCGGTGAAACGCTTCACTGTTGTCAATAAAATGTTTGGTACGGCCTTTCTTTTTATTGCTGCATGTAAGTATTGTATTGGAAAATTCCAACTATCCGACGACGGGGCCAAACAAATTTTTTTTTTAATTTAAATTATTTTCATAATTCCGGATCTGGACGATCATGAAATTCGATCTTCTCAATTCATACTTAAATACGAACATCGTTTTCATCAAACCATACATGCGATGGTGGGCCTAAACTTTAATTGCGAGGAAAGTGAAATCGTGGAACAACCAATGTTTAAAATACCAATATGGAAAAGGACACAAATTTTCGGGATGGGAATAAGCCTAACAATACGGTTTATAATCCGAAATTTGTGAACTGTGTACATAAATTCATTCGATGATGCAGGAAACAATCACATTAGATTTCTCACAACCTGGTCAAGTGATCGATATTAAGCATGGCGCACCCAGGGAAATTTTCACATGTACTTTGTCTCGGACACGCATCACTGAAACTTGTACACCTAAATTAAGTTACTTAAGTATTCTAAATAGATTATATCGTTTCTGAAGTATTGTAATAATTCTCAAATTATAATATTTTTTTTCAAGAGATGAATCCATTGAACTGAATATAATACTAATGAGTAATCTGAATGTGGGAGGAGTAAGCTTCTCGGCTGATTTTTATCCAACTTTTCAGCCGTAAACTACTAATAATGAACTATAAAATGAATCAATATTTCAATATATATTAATTAAACAATAGCAATCATTCAATTGATTAATGTAACGTTTGGTACTTTTTTTTCTAAAAAATTGTTTAGTCGTCGTTTCGCCCGTTCGGGCTAGTCAAGAGGAAAAGTACTAGAGAGAAAAGTAAAGTCGAGGGGGACAACATCTGAAAGAGTGCGTTCATTGCAAAAGGGACTTGATAGCCGATATATACTTATGCATAGTGAATATTGATGAGTCGTCTTGGAAATGAAAAGCATAACGTTCAAATATGGCCGGATAAATACATTAAAACTTTTATATATAAAATGATTTACTTTAGAATGATAAAAAATTTAAATTGCCAAAGGTTTCGATTTTGAGTCGGGACCAGTATAAAAATGTGATAAAAAAATTTATTCGTAATAACTAAAAAAAATAGAAAATTTATTTAATAAAATTTGTCGCAATTTTTGTATAAAGTGATATTTTTTAATAAACAAAATGTGTTTAACAAATTTTACATAATTATTTATCTTCTCATTGGTTTTTAAATAATTACTATGATTATTATCTTGTCAAAAAATTATTTAACGAATATAATATTTGAATAATATAATAAATCAAGACTTAGATCATTTAAATATAAAAAATATATTTTTTTTTGTACTTATTGTTCAAAATTAATTTTACTAGTTTCAAAGAAAAATATATGAATCTCTCTTATAAAATAATTTCTCTAAAATCATATTTTTCTCTGGTCCTACTTATATTACTTTAAAAAAGTTTTAATATAATTTTATTTTATAATCGATGTTATTTTATAATCTTTGCATTCACAATTTAATACTATTGTGCCATAGGAGCGGCTCTCCTGATATTAAATGAAGGGAAATTTTCATTTTCATTATAGATTGCAATTTTTTGATATATGAAACAAAACTTAAAAAACCATCGTTTGCATTCTGTAATTTGTAACATTTTGACATTTCACATTAGATATTTTAAATCATGTTAGCAAATGTAATTTTGCCAGAAATAAAATATCTTTACCCCTCCCCTCCAAAACCCACCCCCCCACCCCCCACCACTCTCTTCCTCATCTGCACAAAAAATAATTTTAATTTTCCCCAATAAATAAACCCTAATTGTTTCTCGTACCAATATTGATGCCCTGAGATAATTAAAACAAATTTTGAAGCTCTCTTAAGCTCTATCGAGGACCAGATCCATCTCCACCAAGTAGAACCCTTGGGAGGAGGAACAAGAAGATTCTATGACCTAGCTATGTCTACTATTGCAAAGCTTCACCATCTCCATCTGCTTCAAGGACCCTTTGATGAAGGAGAAGAAGCAGATCTTCAAGCAAGAATGTGGTCTCATTGGCAGATGAGCTCAATGCACCGGCCGTGCATCTCAAGAACAGTCTTTTGTTTAAGAATCATTGAACAGACAGGTTCAAGATCTTGTCTTCAAGGCCTTCACTTAGTTCTCTTTTTACCACTGTTTCTAAAAAAAATCTCTTTTTTGGATTTAAGGTCATAACTTGCTTGCTGGGTTCTTAACTCCGTTTGATCTGCATCCTTTAGAAGCCGAGCACAGAGCCAAGAACATGGAGGAGGAACTTCGTAGCTTGCAGAAGAGATTAGTGGAGCGAAATTAGCTTTAGAAGTTGCAATCTTTTCCAGTTTGTTTGACTATACCTTGGCCCTTTTTAAAATAAAAAAAATCCCTTGTTACCTAGCTTTTGTGTTTTAGGGCTTCCTATAGAAGCTTGATGGCTTGATCTGGGTTCCCAATAATTTATCTTTTGGGCTTTCCAAACATTAAAGAAATTAGGGTTTAGTTGTTGAGGAAAAACGGAATTAATTTTCTTGTTCATGTTGGAAGAAGAAAAGAGGAGAGAGAGGGGAGGAGGAGGAGGAAGAAGAAGAACAAAGGGGAGAGAGGGATGTTTTGAAACATTATTAAAAATAAGGGATTCTTGTATAAGCTTGATTGCTTTATCTGGGTTTGCAATAATATATCTTTTCCAAACACTAAAAAAAATAGGGTTTAATTGTTGAGGAAAAATGGAATTAATTTTTTGGTTCATATTGGAAGAAAAAAAGATGTGGAAGAGAGGAGAGCGCGGTGCACTTGAAAAATTATAAACAATTAAGGGATTCTTATATAAGCTTGATGGCTTGATCTGGGTTTCCAATAATGTATATTGTCGGCTTTCCAGACACTAAAAAAATTAGGGTTTAGTTGTTCAGGAAATATAGAATTGATTTTCTTGTTCATGTTGGAAGAAGAAAAGAGGGGAGAGAGGGGAGGGGGAGGAGGAAGACGAACACAAGGGAGACAGATGTTTTTTAAAAATGATTTAAAAAATATTTTAATTCCATTCACCTCATATTGCCAACAGGATTAAAGAGTGTACCATAGTGTGAAATTTTTCGAACATAATAAGTGAGGATCTATGTTATAAGATATATAATTTCGGAATCATTTTCCATTGCGAAGGCATACACATATTTTATTATCTGTCGCAGGTCTAATAGCTCGTCTGTATGCGAGGTGAGCTCCTCCATCTTACCAACTAATTGTCTGTAGGCAAGTTCAATAGCTCTTGTGTGGATGAGGTGAGCTCCTCCATCCAACCAATATTGAATTTTCTTTTTTATTTCATCGTTGGAATTATAATGAAACTCACGAGTGATGCGTCATTATCCGCGTATACTCGAAGGCCTATCTTAATAATCTAAATTAAGATTCTTCGTAAATCTTACATATTAAATTTGAAATTGAATTAATATTCATGTAAACTTGCCACCCGCAACCTATCAACTTCATTCAAAAAAGCGCAAGCTACCTATAAATTATAAAACCGCAAAATCGTCTCCGGATCATAGGATGGTCGTGGGCCTCGTAACTAAGTTTTATCTGAAATGACTTTTGTGTTTGAAAATATAGTTTCTTCCATTCCCCGAGCAAATTGAAATCCAAATGCCCATATATAAAAAGGAAGGATTGACCATGCCATTGAAACTCAAACTTTTCCATGATTTCAGGAAGATATTGTTGACTTTGAATATTTTAAATAACCAATAAAATTGTGATTGCAAGGAAGATGCACATGCACAGCTAGGGCCTAGGAATCATGCTTTTATACTGAGGATTGTTTAGCGAATTCATGGGCTTGGGGTGCTAGCTAGCTATGCTATATATGGCCCATTGTCCAGAAAAAGACAGGAAGCCCACTGTTGGAAGTTATTAACGTTGTTGAGTTACGAAGTAACGTCATTTCTCGTTCTCCACAAGTCACATTCCAGATTTTATCCACACGTCTAATCGTTGCCTTTAATTTGAGTTGTTGGAGATTTTGTTTTCGTAGTAAAAGTAAACGCATTCGAATCGGGGCATCATTGCTGACCAATGTTTATGTTTTGGTCTTTTGGGGCCATTATGTTGGGCTTTGGGGTGGTGAACAGAGTAGCCCATTCGTCCCCACGGCCTAACTTCGCAAACCAAGTATTATTGGAAAAACTTTATGTTACTATTTTGTGTAAGTCAATTTTTACATATGATTATATGATTTAAAATACATACATATAAATACAACGATTCGATATCTAAGGATTCCGATAGTTGTTCGGACTTTTACGATATAACATAATTTTGGAGTTAACGTGGCACACAAATTAGACATGAAATCGACCCAACATATGATATGACGAGGTGCATGAAGATAAATTTTGAAAAATGAACCAACTTTGTTAAGAATTTTCAAAAAACACCAATTTCAATATCTCAAAAGATTTTGTCAAGATCAATTAGTTGACATGGGCATGGTGAAGCTAGCCAATCCAAGGGAGACAAGAATAAAGATCCTAGTGAAGAGAAGCATCAGAGCGCGTGGAATTCCGCCCATCACTTCTCGAACATACTCCAATGCTGCAAGAGATAGGACGGTCAACGGGAAAGAGTACGACCACCCAGCCAATTTTCATTGATCTCGTGAACAACATGGGCCTGCACACCTGCGTTATCAAGCCCAATGGGCCTGTCTAATTTAGTCCAGTTCAATAATTTATATAAATCCTGATCAATTTATGCAGCCGACACTACTCTGCCAAGAGCCAGCTTGGACGCAGCAAGGTCCAGTTTTTGCAGTTCACCTATAACGTTGCGCTTTATTAGTACAGTGGTGCTTTTTAAGAGGACTTCAGTGATCTTAGTAGTAAGTACAACGTGGAAAGTCAAATTTTGCCATATGGAGTGACGGGCCGGAACATAAAATTTCAAACTGAACTTTGTTCGATAGGTGTCTAGCATAATCATATAAATATATATGTATATATAAACTTTGCTAAAATTTCTAAAATGAGATTAGTGTCCATTTGTAATATAATCATATGGTATTTTTTTTATAAATAAAAATGCTTTGTTAATACCAAAAGAGAAAAACATCGAAACAAAAGGAAAAATAAACACGCAAATGTACCACTGTCAGATATCATGGGTTTAAAAAGTAATAAGAAAACGAACTACAAGTGTCTAGGGGTGAGTTTGGTGCGGTGTGGTGCAGTTTGGGCGAAAACCGACACCGCACCACACCTTTTTTTTAGGAAAAACTAAACCGCGCAGTTTGCGGTTTTGCAAAAAACCGCGCGGTGCGGCTTGTTGCGGTGTCGGGGTGGTGCGGTGCAGGGTGCGGTGTGGCGTGCGGTTTGAGCCCAGCCCATTTTAACGGGCTCAAATCGATAAAAATAATATATAAATTTCAATTAAATTCGAAACAATTGCAAAAAATTACAAACAATGAAAAAAATAGGTGGCCAATAAGAAATATGGTCATGAAAAGTAACTTTTTTAAGATATATTATATAAAATATGTATATATACATATATATACCTTTCAAAAAAAATATACATATAAATGGTGCGGTGCGGGGCAGTTTTTCGCGCGGTGTTGTGCGAAAAAACGCACACCGCACCATTTTAACGCGGTGCGATGCGGTGTGATACTTTTTTCCTCCTAAATCGCGCGGTTTGTCGAATGTGCGGTGTGGGACGGTGCGGAGCGGGCGGTGTGCGATTTTGGGCGGTTTTTGCTCACCCCTACCAGTGTCATACATTTCTCCAACAATTGTCGCACACCAAATTATGTAGGGAGAGGTATTAATCAATTGAGAACACGCTTTACGAAGAGAAAGGAATTAATGAAAACGAAATAACGTAAATTTCAGAATGTGAAAACAATACCTCTCGGTGGTCACATTGTGTGACGTTTTCTTGGATATGGTATGGATGAGAGACAGAGTCCAATCCCCTTCCACTAACTACTTCAGTCATACGAGGGATATTGTTTGATAAGTTTTTTTATATTTAGAATCGAGTATTTTAAACTCTGTATTAAAATTGACTTTTTAATAAAGTTCTTTTACATCCGTTTTGATCCACCAACACTCTCTGAAGGACACGATGAGGGTGGTAAAAATCGATGTTTTAGTAGGCACGTGATTAAGAAGAGTCCTTGCAATCTTTCTTGAGACATAATATCCATGTAACGCGCAGTACAACAATTATATGCTTAAAGGGAAACCTACGCCATCTACACACTCAGTCCTGTTCAAAACAAAATTTCCAAATCCGCAATACTCATCATGTCTCTCACATGCAAAATCCCAGTTGGGCCCCCACCCTAATTCCCTAGAGGGCCCCAACCCATGTACCCGTGACTATGGAACATACTTTCTACTAGTGAAGAAGAGTAAGATTGATGAACAACAATCATATCATACAATGGAGAAGTTGTTCTAATTTTACAAGATTTGAATTTTTTATTTGTATAATATATTTGTCTTAAATAAATTTTGAGAGAATTTAAACATATTTTATATATATCGTGTACTAAAATTTAGATTGATCAATTTTGTAGATTAGGATAGAAAGGTACAATAGCAAGGTTACGAGAGGGTCATGTGTTATGTATTTGTGGGTATAAATCGGTCACGTACGAAGTAGACAGGAAGTGGAAACATAACTACGTAGGATTTTGTTTTGTAAAGGCTAAGAAACAAACCAGCCCTTCTTCTTTTGCTAGAGAAGCTAGTCCTGCAACAATTTTCCTGATTTGCCTGAAGTCCCATTTTCCAATTTGATTTTAGTCTATATGTCTAATGATCGGTGGATATGTAAGTGTGTGGTGGGGCTTGTATATTTAGGTTTCCTGCCATATTGAACGGACCCTGTATGTTGCAGAACTCACAAGAGGTGGTTCCACCGGCTTCATAATTATCCAGGACCTGACATGACAAGAAACGATTTAATATAAGTTTAGATATATGGTTGAACCGACATGTGGACACTTTGTTGACGGACAAGTTAAAGTTCGAACTATGTTCTCCCAATATCAACTATTAGGTATGTTCAATCTAGAATGTTAAATAGTAGTATTAAATTTATCTTTTATTTTGAATAATTTAAATTTGAGTCGTTAAAATTACATAACAAAATTTAGATCTATTGTTCTCCTAAAATAAAAATCCCCTTTCAGTTTTAACGCGTAGCTTTTCATAAACGATAGATCATGTGCATCAAGAATCATATACAGTAGACCTAGATTTTATAAAGATTAGCTCCGGGGCCATGTTGGTTTCATAAAAAAGAAAATTAAGTTGGCATCTTAGTTTCATCAAATCACGACCTAGTTCTGAACAGACTTCATGCAGTAGCTAGCCAAGTCTCGACACTTGCGGCCAACCATATAAACTTAACTATCATTAGCAACCGGACAAACTAAAGTTAAGCCGTCGATGACTGTTAGTAAATATTTATGCCATGATTACATTTATCAATGTTTCGTTTTACCACGGCAAATCTGGTGATTATTGCAAGCTCGATCGGTGAGGATAAGAAGGCAAACTACCCGTTGGCAATTATACTATTTAATGTCAACGTGCAAGCTAGTTTTTTTTCGTAACACGTAGGTGTATAGGTTCCACGGAAATCACTTTCGCGGCCAGAACTTAATTTTTTTCACGGGTCTATATTCTTTCCTGCAAGATCACCAGTAAAGAGTGTCTAAATTTTCGGGATGACTCAAGGACAAATATACTCAAGTTTTTTTTTCTAGGGTAGGGCACGAAACGGGAGTGTGGGGATCAGATCAACTTTGAATTAACTTATTCTAGACATTCCAGTATATACTAATTACCTGAAACTAACATTTTTTTTTGTTCCACGTTATCCTAGCCATTCCCTCTCCATCATTTTGCTTTAGAACGTGGAGAAAGTAACCTTCACTGATACCTGAATTAACTTTACATTCTAGTTGTTTGTAATTTTTTTGTTTGTACTTAGATAGTGATCATCACCGTAATTTGTGATGATAGACTTTATTCTTGTATTTTTGATGTATTCTTTTCCGTGGATTATTTTGATAGAATATAATGCTTCATTTATTAAAAAAATATATAATTTAGTAGATCAGACCCCGGTAATAAACTCAAAAGAATACACTGCCTAGGTTGAAAATAATTATTTATATAAAAATTTACTTACCAAAAAACGTTACAATCTAGTTGAGTGGTTAAGTTTTATTATGATTTTTTGTATTGCTACAAAACGAGATGTTTTGGTTATGCTCGGTTTTATCGAGTCCAATAAATTTTTAAAACTGTACTTCAACTTTGTAATTAGTTTTGACGCCAATTATACTTGTAAAATAGATACCAATTAATTACATGTCTGTGCCATCCGGAATTAATAAAATACTTTAAATTAACATGATATAAACAAACTACTTAAATTTTCGTTTTAGAGGGGGCTTTATTCACATTGACTGCTTTTTAGTAATTGAAACTTTTTTAAAGTTATGGCATCCTGATATTGTTTAGGTTACTATCTCAATTATAGTCTTAAGTTTGTAGGATTATAACTAGATATTGCTTAAAAAAATCTCAATTATGTTTCACAGAAAATCGAACTGACGCACCGGAAATCCGACTGATGCGCATTAAAAACTTTGGTACGCAAGATATCAATATATCAAAGCTCACACGACCACAAAGAAAATCAGTAAAAGCTAAAGGAATTGAATTGAAACAAATTCCTGGTGGCGAAGGAGACAACAGCAACAGGTATAGGCTGGATGGAGCAGGATATAAATAAATTCCAGTGTCTCCGGGCTTCACGAGAAATCGGGCAAATGTCCAAATTAATGCTCAGAGCCAGTGCAAGAGAAGGAGAGAGAGAGACGAACCAATAAAATGGGAGAGAGAGGGAGAGTCAACCGTAAGAAGAAAAGAAAAGAGAAGCACAAGGCTCGAGAGTGAATGACAACGCAGGAGGAAGCACCATTATTGAGAATCCATCGTACATCATTCGCTCCTTCAAATCAAATCAAGAACCACCACCTCTTTCTCCTCAACTCGCTTTACCCTTTTTTTTCAAAATTATAATATTTGGAGTCGATGTATCATAACGGTAGTAGAAGCCTAGCTCTCGTGCAATAGTTTGCATAGTTTTTAAATTGATTAAATGTATATATATTAAATAATAAAATAATAATGTCATATTACTTAAAAAATACATTGCCGATTTTGACCAACACATGAATAGCAATAGGAAAAAAAATCATAATTGTATTGCAATGATTAAAATCACAAGTTCTTTATCATGACACCATTAACAATGAACCACGAAAAAAAAACTCTGAAGCCTGAAGGTGCATATGTTGGCATCCCATATGCATGAGATCATAATGGACCCGAAGTCTCCATACTTGTAAACTTTAGAGCAGCCTGTTGTTTGCATAGTCCCTCATGGTCCATGCAAATATTTATTCTTCCGGTATTTGCATTACCATGACTCATTGCAATTTTGTTCGACACAGCAGAATAAAACGTATCAAAATCTTTTTTCGACCACAATGCACGGTATTTGTTATTTTTTGATATTACACCACTTGGAGACATCTTCTAGGATATTTAGCAAGTTTTTACATCTTTGTTGATATTTTACACCAAACCATACCGATCTTTAGTGAAAATTGCAACCTTCTTTGTCACAGCCTCTTCTGAGAATGTTTATCCTCCTTTAAGAGGGAGGATAGCGGCAGATCATACAATTTTGTAACAAAAGGTATTTTTTTTTTATATGCATGACTTGATTACTGGTTACTGATTCCTTCACTGGTTAACCACAATACACAGTTGATAATGGCCCTTACAGTGATTTTGAATTCCTCAGTGAGAAAAAGCAACCATTAGAAACAATAGACATAGGGCCGACTATTCGTGCTCAACTTTATACAAAATGGCTCCCAAGGCATTGAGTATAAGCACTCTCATCCTCGTCCTCTATGTTCAGTTTAGGGTCATAAGCATTTTTTGCTTCTGATCAATGATGACATTGTTCCCACGACCACCACTCATTTTCATAGACAATGTTGTGATTTGAATCCAATGAAGGGCACTCTAATGATTTAAATGACGGTCTGGTGAAGAGCTATCGATATTACTTTTTCATAATCTTTCGAATTTAGGAATATTTGAAGTTAGTGAAATTGATTTTAGAGATACAACAAAACTACTCTAAAATGATATTAGTTCCACCGAAAAAAATATCAATTTAGAGAAATTATTATATAAGGAAATTTTACGTTTTTGAACTTTGAAAATAATTATATTTCTTACAATAAGATAACGATCGCAAAATAATATTTTTAAATTTGTAAAATGTATAAAAATATAAATGTTTATTATAAAACACCACTTTATGTAAAAATTGTGATACCGGATAAAATGAGATACTTCTTAAATCACTCTAAGTTTTAATCGTATAAAATCTTCAAAATTTTGAATTGTGAAGAACATCATTAATTTGATTGACGTATAATTTATATCTCTATCATTGGTTTGTTTTAATTTTCCTATCTTTAGGGGATCATCTATATAAGTACGCGTTGATTCCTTTAACTCACTTGTCCTTCGAGGGATCAGTAAGCGAATGATACACAAATTTGACCCCTAGAGATGTCAAGTATTTATCGTGAAATGATCTAATCATTGTTAATGATCAAGAATTGATTCATATTTATGATGTATATTGTTAACGCTCCAACTTACTGTAATTTAACATCTCTAAGTCTTTCCCTTGACAAATATTGACGCTTGCTGTAATTAGCTGACATAAAATTGCAGAGTTGACAATTGTTCGCTAATTAGACTTTTTGTATGAAAAATATAGCATATAGTTGCTTTTGCAACCGACACTCGTTGTTAATGTCACATGTAAGTTAAATAATTACTTCAAAATGTATATTGAATTTTGCGTGAGGTTTCATATATGTGATGTAAGAAACATGTTTTAAGAATAAATAGTATTTAGATATTATGAGTACAATAAATCAATAATCTAAATAACAAGTTTTAATCTAAATTTAAGTTTAGTTACCAAATTTATAGGTCCATTTCATTCTTTTCATCCAGCGAGTACATGGATGTGAGATTTGTTGCCCTTAAGTGAAATTCAAACAGTTTTAAAACACTTATCAGACATTAATTTGAACATGGTTCTATAGGATCCAAATTCATATTCAATTTGGCCATTAATATCCATAAATTAGCATATAATATTCTATCGTAACTGCATTTTACAATTCAAATTAAAAACTTCCAATTTAATTGCAATAACTATCTAAGTTGATCCAAACACACACTTAGTTAAATCCCTCGGTAATTCTCTGAGAAAGGCTAATCAAAAGATATATATTATTGCTCACGATACCTTTAATTTCTTTGCTATTTTTTAACGAATGATGTAAAAGCAAAAGATGAAGGGTTTTTACTTTCCGAAGCCGAAAACATGAAAACTTTAAAGGGAAAAGATGAAAGGTTATTGTAACTTTAGCCTCGGAGAAAATAACGATCTCTCGCTCCATTTGAGAGGGCTTGGATTCTGATACCGGGTAAAACATATGTTCCCTTCTCCATTCTATTGATTATCCCCAAGGCATTATATTCTCTCAAGTACAAAAGCAAAAATTTTTTCCCGTTCTGGTGCTTTGAACTCTCTTTTACCCTCGCACAAGGCAACCTTTTGTTTTTTACTTTTTTTTTACCATATATTTAAACACATACATATATATTAATTCATTTTTGAATAAGATATAATTTTTAAAATGTGACAAGATGCTTTAAATTTTATTTTTAATTACTAATCTTCACCGTTATTTTTACAAATTCATTGATGCGGACAAGTCATTCGATGAATAAAATTCAATCACTTGGGGAGGAAACTGTTATCCATTTAAAATATCACCAATTTGGTTTTGTATTGTACCGACGAAACATAGTCGGTTGAAATCTTTTCGTGGATTTTATTTTATAACTCGATCAAAATCTGAGGCACCACTAAACTTGTTGGCGCCGTGGCACATTCTGTATAATCTTGGAAATAAAGGACCATGTTCTTCTCATAGAACCGGCCTCGATATCTGCATATTTATTTTTGATGCAACAAAAAGTTGCATGTTCTTTCTTCTTCCTAGGCTGCCCGCCTCTTGGGGAATAAGAGAATCTATGAATAATGAAATTAATTAGGACCCACTGCTTCCCGCCGATTAAACGATGTTAAAATTATATTTATAACGAGATACTATCAACTAAAAATTTATATTTGTCATTTGAAATGAGCAAATTATTATTTTTGAAAATATTTCCGAATAGGATGATGAATTGATAAATTTGTATAATGCACACTTTTATTAACCTAGTAATTTCGGTTCAAGTTATACATAATATCTTAACAAATATAAAAATATTCTAACAAAAATTTTACTTTGTTGTGTTGTCATGATTCAAATTTAAAATTTTTAATTAAAACTAAAATAACTTTTTTTAGTTGATATGAATGTTTGTTAGTTATTTCAAACTTTTCAATCGTTATTTATCACCAGCGTATTATGTTAAATAAAATAAATTTTGTATAAGTTGATATAAGTATTTATTGTTTGTTTTATAGTAAAAATGTTGGTTGATGTTATAAGACGATGGATAAAATAATATGGAAAAGTCAACGGTTAGCAGTGTGTAGATTTCGTCTTGCCTCGGGCCCCTAATCAGACGCCCATTTTCTATATGATGAAATTGCAGCTTTAAACATTTTCTTCCGGTGCTTGTTAATGAATAATGATCGATCTTTATCAACTTGACATTATTTTACTAATAAAACAACTAATTTAGCCTACGCCCAAATAATTAATTTCGCTGCCCTAGGTCTTAGAATGCTATTCGGCCGAGTGTATGTACGGTGGGGACCAAGAAAGAGGCGGCCAGACCCCGTAACTATGTGGGTAATTATTAAATTATACACTACCGAAAAATCCAATTATTATGGAAATATTAATATTGTTCGGTTCACATGATGACTTACATAAAGAAATATTCCTTTCCATTACCAGCAACGCAGGTTGATCAATGTTGCCTCACAATATTCAAATCCGACTCAACTTTGGGAGCGTATGGCTTGATGATCAAAGGTCACTGGGTGTATAAACAATTTTACAAACCGCGAGGGTAGCATTTGTTTGTATTTATTGATTGCGGATAATGTACAAAATTCTAGATTACTTAGTGTAAGTGTGATATAAATAAGAAAAATAAATCAACATTTAAAATTTTGGGACGAATACTAATAAACATAGAAAATAGTAGAAAATAATACTTCTGGTTCATTTTTTCCAAACTTTAATGAGGATATCAATCTAGATTCTAGTAAAACTATCCTATTATAATATACTGCAAGAACTTTTACCAAAATTATCTGTTTCAACTACATTTGCACATTTCAAATATAATCTAACTAATATAATTTATTATTACTAAAATATTTTTTTTATTAATTCATCTCTTTGATGGTTGCTACTTCTATACTTTGCCACTTTGATGTGATGTATGTTAATTATATGGTCGAAAGCTGTGGAAGATTATCTGAGCACCCGGGCCAAATTATTGCCGAACTATCTTTTTGGGTGGTAATTATTGCCGAATCTTACCATGTGTCACTATTATTACTCTTCAAGAAAATTGTATCCATTGGCCACTCCCCTTAGCATTGGTCTGTATTATTATAAAGACAACTTAAATCTAACCCTAAAATGAATAAAAAATTATTTCTTTGTTTAGAATATAATATTATTTAATTCTAATATTTAAATCTTATATATCACCTATATCATTGGACTACAAATTAATTTTTTTTTTCATAAGTTGTTGAATCGTTGTTTTACTTTTAATTGTATGCCATTCATTTACTTTGTGTAAGGCCGCGTGTTTAATCCGGCACCTGTTTAATTAGTTACTCGTGATATTAAAGGTAATTGATTCAAAACTATTGAATCATTCGATGTTAACTAAGCTTCAATTAATCTTTATAATAACAATGATGCAAAAATAACCAGGATGTTTATAGCTTCAAGAGAAAAAGAACAAAGCAAGATTGATTTGTGATAGAAAATGTCGAGTCCGACCAAAGCTGCAAATCAAAAGAGAACACAATGTCGCGAGTTCCGTACTAATGATTTTCAAAAGTTATATACTATTTGAATATATATCAATTGCACATTATAATGTCAATTTGGGTGAGATCGTATAGAATTATTATCATACTATTTAATTATTATCATATATCTATATTTAGTCTCCTTGTTTTGATAAAACAAATATTTGCGAGTCTTGGCAGTGTAGAGCTTTTCTTATTGTGGTTTTTTCTCAAATTTTTTACTTTATTAAAATTTTAATAAGATTATCCGTCGTAAAATCGAAGGAGTTGGTTTTACTCTTTGATGTAAGTTTACTGTTAGTAAAAATGTAGTTTAAAAAATTTCAGCTGTGTGACTTTTTAAACAAAGGTACTTGGTTGACTCATTTCTGTGTTGTACGATTTGTTTATAACATAATCAAATTTATAATTAGCAGCTTGACCCACGATTTGGTTTCCGAGTAATACGAGTCAATGGTAAAATGATTACACACGGAATTTTGTGTGGACTACGAGGCATTGACAAGCAAGACAAACCTTCCAGCGCCGAACGATATTTATATATTTGTAATGCCAAAAGATGTAAATCCCAGAAAAACCCATCAATTTGTATAGTTGAAAGAAAAGCCCCCGACAAAAACACAACAAGTGACGTTACTAATTTTTTATTTTTATCGAATTGGATGACTGTTACTAACTATTTTCTTTATTCGTGAACATTTAACTCGTAATCCGGATGAATATATTCCAATTAACCACCGTTGGATTAAAGGACAATAACAAATGTCAATACCCGAAGCGTCTGTTAATGAAGGTCAACATATAGCCACGTGACTAACATATATGTGTTCTATTTTTATTTTACGGGAAATTAATTTGTTAAAGGTTTCAGGTTCAATCAGATCCTAATAGTAACTCCATACTATACGATGAACTAAATATAACTTTTAGTCATGCAAAACTACAAAAATAGAATATATTTTATTTATCAAATTTTGCACAAAATAGGTTTCATATTCAAACTCTAAACAACAATTATAGTAACCAACAAACACTTAAGATTAATTAGTGATGAAGTAGTTATATACTAATCCTATTATTGGAGTTCTTGATAATAAATCATTACTACTTACTGTGAAAACTTTGTCATTTTTCAAAAAATTTATGTAACTCAGTTTTAAACTAGGTCAATAAACAAAATACCAAATAGTTATAAACCAAAAATTACAACAATTACACTGGCATAAGAGAGATTAGATTGCATAATTTACTTGATGGGATGAGAAGGGAGAGAGTGAAGAAAGGGAAAAGATAAAGAAGGAACGGAACAATCTCAATAACAGGAAAAGGGTCAGGGTCAGGGAAAAAAGTAGTACGCTGGTTTTCCGGAACCAGGACGAATAACCAAAAGCTGTTGAGTTGCCACGTGGCAACAACCTCACCGTCGGATCAAACTCCAACGGTTGAGATGGCGAAAACAACCTCGAAGGGATTCATCGAAACTGGAAGAGAACTGTAGAAAAGTACCCAGAGATTAGATTTCCTTGCCCCCCTTCCACTCTATTCCCATTATCCTGTCTTTAATTTCCCACCCTCGTAATTAATTAATTAATTAATTAATTCCTTTCTCTCTCACTCACTGTCTTCCTCTACCTCTGTATAAGAGAGAGAGAGAGAGAAAGTAGGTTTTGTCTTAAATGAGGTGAGTGTGTAATAAGCAAGTTAAAGAAGAAGGGTTTGCAGTAGCCATGGCGGCGTTGCAGAGCTCTAATTCCGTGCCATTATTGCTTCGAACAACGGGATAGAGACAAGAGAGAGAAAAGATAGAAACTTAAAAGCCCTTCCTTCATTCCTTCTTCCTCCTTTTTATCTTATCTTTTTCTATTCTCTTGTCTTCTTCCAAAGTAGAGCAAAAAACCCACCAAACCATATTTAGTCCCTTACCCTAATCCACAATTCTCCGCTGTTCTTTTCCATGCTTCCTTCTAAATAAAGGGTCTTTGCTTTAATTTTATCTCGCTCCTGCATCTGCTTCCTTCTTTCAATTCCACTGTGCTTTGATTTACTCGAAGAGAAGGGATCAGAGGAAACAAAAAGCTGCCAACTTGGAAAATTAATTAAAGGTTGAAGCTTGTGCTTCCAAAAGTGGCAACCGGTCGACTGGGAGGAACTTGGTTCGTGATATGGACGTGAATTCGTCAGAATTGGGAAGGTGGTGCGAGAAGAGACTTTCATGGCTGGGTGGTTCTATCTAGGTGGTGGAAGAGAAGGCTCTTCTTCTTCAGGCAACAAACAACAAGACGACCAAGAGAAAAAAGACAACGGATCGTTGCCGTTTCCCTACAGGCAAGGAACCGACGAGATCTACAACAAGGGAGGAGGGTTCGAGATATGGCCACAGTACCACCAACAGAATCATCATCATCATCAACAACAAACACTAGGAGCCTACGCTACCTCGTTTGGGGCGGGTCCTAGTGCAGCTTCTAGAAGGACAAGCTTCTCTGATGATCCGTACGGTTCCAGGTCATCAGGAGGAGGATTTGGGGTTGGAGGAGGTGGAGGGTTTTCGATGAGGCAAGCTGCCGCCGGAGGAGGAGGAGGAGGTGTTGGGGGAGGGATGAATTGTCAGGATTGTGGTAACCAAGCGAAGAAGGATTGTAGCCATATGAGGTGTAGGACTTGCTGCAAGAGCCGAGGGTTTCAGTGCCAGACCCACGTCAAGAGCACTTGGGTACCCGCGGCTAAGCGTCGCGAGCGCCAACAACAGCTCGCCAGTGTCCAGCAGCAACAAGATGATCATCATCATTACCAGCCATTTCGAGGAGAGTCCTCGAAGCGGCTTCGAGAACTCGGAGGAAGTTTGACTTCCTCTCTACCTGGTGCTGGTCCTAATGCGATCACTCGTTTAGCAACTACAGCGTCAGGTAATGAAGCGAGAGATTGTTTTGGTCGTTTTAGAGTTCTCGTAGATTTTTTTGAGCTGTTGCAAGAGAATTCTTAAACAAAAGACTTGAGACAAAAGACAAGACGGTAGCGTCTGGGTGTGATTGTCTTTTCCCACTATAGTTTCTTTCTCCTTGACATTCCATCACTGTTCCTGAGTAAACCTGACGAACGCAAACTCAGAAAAAAACGTCCCATAAAATTATTAAGCGTAAAATGATTCCATTCCCTTTGTGAATTTTTGAACATGCAAACCCGTGAAAATTGGATGGATTTCTGCTTCCAGGTTGTAACCTTTTTTTTATTTTTCTAGGGTTGGAACTGGGCCACTTCCCGCCACAGTTCAACACTTCCGCGGTTTTCCGGTGTGTTCGGGTAAGCCCGATGGAGGACCCAGATGAGCAGTTGGCCTACCAAGCGGCTGTTCACATCGGGGGCCACTTGTTCAAGGGAATTCTCTATGACCACGGGCCGGAGAGCCGCCACGGGAGCAGCGGTGGAGAGAGCTCTTCCGCTGGTCCCCAACAGCTGAACCTTATAACCGGAGCTTCCACCGCAGTTACCGCGGCAATGGCTAACGCTGGTGGTGGCTCGTCGGTCGGTGTTAGTGGCGGAGCTAGTGGAGCTTTGATTGATCCTTCGTCTTTGTATCAAGCTCCATTCTATATTGCCGGTACGCAATTCTTCCCACCCCCGAGGTCCTAAATCCTAGTTAGTAGGTGCTATCTTTTGGTGGTTTTAGATTGGAGGCTATGTAGCTTCTTTCTAGTGTAGGTGCATTCTTAGAAAGATCAAGGTGCGGTTGGTCAATGAAGGGCATTTTCTATGGGAAATCTTGAATTTCATGTCTAATTAATCGTTGTTCTCTTAGTTTGGGAGGCCTAGTAACTTAGGATGAAGGATATGGAATCAAATGAATGTTGTCATCCGATCGACAATTTATTTCTAGTTTCATCTCACATTTCTTTTATTATTTTGCTCTTTCCAATGATTTATGGGTTCATGCTGCTTTATTTCTTTCTACTTGCACCAAGTTAAAAATTCATTATTATTGACTGGCGGTGCATTCCAAACCGCTTTTCTTCTGTTTCATCCTGTTCTCGTTATACAAGAACGAAGATGAAAACTGGTTGGTGCTTAGTCGGGTAAAAAACACATGTTAGATTACTACGCAATTTACAAAAGTGATGTGAAAAATTGATACACGTAAGTGAAAATCTCAATAAAATAAAAGTTCGTCCAAATGACAAATTTAGTCTAATAATGTATGTTGAAAATATCTCATTTGTCCTAAAGGTCATTTGGATAAATATTATTGCATCAAAATAGAAGATTGCTTCGTTGGTTCAGACGCAGGAACCAGGCAAAATTTAATTGACGAAATTTGGGCATAAGTAAGTACACGATCCAATGACTTGAAGAACAACGCCGGACGCACAGCCACACCAGAGGCCCAACTTACAACAACGCAATCGTTTTATTTTTTACGTTGACTTTCTTAATGAGCCGGCAATTAGTATAAATAGGTCCACAAGTGTAAAACTTCAGTTAGCTTTTCCAGTTAGAGAATACCCCTCTCGTAGCTCATCCTTCTTTTTCTTGAAACTGCTTCATTGGCGGTTTTCTTCTTTCGTTCGCTTTATTTCCTCTCTTCCACTTAGTTTTCTGTTAATTAGGCTTGTCGTAGTTATATGTTGCCAGAAGCAAATCATCCAGTCATGAAATTGATAACCAAATTAGAATAAACAATATACTTCTTCCTATCTTCGGGTTGCAAACATGCATTTTTTTTATTAGTAGATTTTATTGCGACCAAGATTTAAACTCTTCAATCCCAATTCACTTTTTCCTTATAGTATTGGATTAATTGCTCTTTGATCATGTTTTTAAAAACTCAAATTTAACCTAGTAATTGGTGATGTTGATGGGAAGTTGGGCTACCTACTTGACTGCGAAACAGTTGTTTCTAGCTTATTACTTGAATAGACATGAAGGGACAGTGACCTAATTGGTGGATTAACAAAGTTCGATGTAGCTCCGAATGGTTTAAATGATCTGGCAATTATTTGCATGTGCGGTTTAGGTAGAACGTTGCAGTAGACTATTAATTGTCCTCAACTTTCGAGAGCCATAACAATAGGCGAAGTACATGATAATAATTGTAATTAAGGACCATCCCTTATGTTGATGTACTTGGAACCTAGAATGGGACAAACGCTTAAAACGTTACCTATGTAATTCCCAAGAGATGGATGTTTTCGGAGTGGATCAAAAGCTTAATCGAAGGCATGTCTCGTTGCAAGTGAGATTACGTGCAATTTGTTTTTGTCACAATTGGACATTTTCCCACGTTATTGCTTGAGCTCGATTTCAAGGATAGATTCAAGCCCATACCAACATATTTTATACTATCAGTTAATGCCTTGATTATCTAATTAGTCGTGTACTTCACAATCTCGAAATATTTCTCTAGTATATATTTTTTCTTCAAACCAATGATACTTGTCATGGTATGCAAAAGACAAACTTTTATTATTCTACAAGAAGAATTCTTAACATATTTTGAATCCCATTTGCTTGAATAAAATACTAGATTCATCTATAGTACTACTAACAACTTTACATGTCCAATGTCAAATCTATTTAACACCTTACTTTTGACATGCACGTCTCTTTAAACAATTATAACAGAACCAAACTAATAATATTTCTTCTGCATAATATTACTCCATGTCATTTATACCTCCATGAAATAATCATAGCTTCTTATTCATATTTTCGCAAATCTTAGGTCTACTCAAATCATTTATTTTAGGTTTTTACTCTCTCATATAAACTAAACTCATATGACCTGCGATGTTCTCTCCTTCATCGAAATCGAAGGATGTGACTCTATTTATAATAGTACTCCTACTAATTTATAGGTTTAATTGTTTTATGTTATTAAATTTTATTAAAAAATGGAATTCATAATCTCACAATCATCGACCTCTTTAAGAACTTGATGTAGTAAGTAGAAAAACCTACACTTTGGAAAAAGTAACTAATGATAGCATCAGAAGACAAAGTTTGTTTTTACAATAACTCAATTTAGATCCCTTCCCATCTCTTTCTCATCCTTGACTATTGTATCTCTTATAACTAGCGATTCTATTCATTCATCGTCAATTTTTCTTTTGATGAGATCTTAAGAAATAACTTGTGATATCCTCTAACACAAAAGATTTCTTTCTCTATGTTTTTTTAACGGTCTTTCTCTATGTTAGGATAGTAAACTAATTATTGTAGTAACCAAATAAAAAATTTATGAGCATTAATACCTTTTTTTTCCTCAAATTTCACATCAATATTTTTTAAATCGCTAAATTGACCAAAATTATTCATCTATTAGTTCAATTTTGAGTATTTCTGCTTCTTGAGCCTAAACAATTAATGACTCCTCATCTATGATATTAATAATATTATACATCACATCGTCCATCAAGAACAAATTAATTATCGCCACCACCTGGATACCCCATCTCCTTTCACTCTTGTTTCTCCATCTTCTCGAGTTTATTCTCTGAAAGTGCGAGGACCATTTTTTTTTGCACGAGATGATTCTTGGCATGCCTTTGTTATGAATTATCAAACTTTATAAGAACAAATTTCATGTCGTTTGACATTCTTTATCATTTAGACATGATACCAATCGTTAGGAATTCATCAATTAGGGAATAAGATTACAATAATATATTGACATAATATATAACATTGATCGCATAATGTTTACATCCACAGTGATAATTACAATAATAATTTTGACATAATATATTACATGGATCGACACAATGTTTACATCCACATTAATAGAAGTATAACTTTTAATAATTGATAAGAATCACAACGCCATACACAATTTTAGGTACCTTATCTTTATAAAATAGACAATATACCTAGTTAAAAAAATCTATATAAGTCAAATGCAAGGGCTTGGTGTTTGTCAACAACTTGCTTTTGCCCTCCTTGCGACCCTGAGGGGGTTGGCATCCCCAACCTTTCACCACAATAGTTACCGTGTGAATATCATTTAAGAAGATAGTTTTACAATCGAGTTCAGATTTGTATTATTAGTTGTTCATAAATCTTAGAAGTCAGCTCATGCTTTCAAATTTCATTAGAATTAGGAAATTTCATTGTCTCCATGGGATTAAAAGGGCAAAGCTATCTTAAAATGTATATTATTAAGATTCTTGTGTTTCGATTCCATATTTTGGAATAGAGAAAGAAATCAGCCTAATTTTTATGAAAGAATTGTTCGTTACTTATTTGGAATGAATCAACGAGTACTAATCCGTGCATATTAATTTTAAGAGAATACATGTTTGAATAGAATAGAAATATCTTTAAAATTAATTTACAAGATCGACCTCCAAAAGACTAATTTAAGTGGGGCTGGCTCTTATAGATTTGCCCCTAAATCCTGCGTAGGTTTGGGATCGTAGCCAAATTATTTTACTTTCTTCCAAGTGTAGAGTGGATGAGATATTTCGTAGAACCAACCCTAGGGTTTGTGGGGTATTAGTTGAATTGTGACAGTTTAGGTTATCGGAAATTTTTGACAATACAGAATAGGTCTTAGGCCGAGCGCATGCGTGCATGTACACAAATCATCAGGTTGTGTCTCTAACCATCTCATATAAAAGCTGGTGGTCCTCCTGAAATTTTAATTACAGCGACAGGCTCGCCAACTCTGCGTGTACTGGGTCCATATCTATATATTCCACTGAGAAACTAATAAGATAAAATATAAGGTGAATTCCGTAGTAAATATAAATTTAGATTAGTGGATCAAATGAGTGAAGATAAAATACCGTAAAAAATGGATTGGTTATCCAATATCTTCAAAACACATGATCTGAATGGTTGGCATATAATCAGTTTGGCTAAAATAAATGAAAATGTTAATCATTTATTTGTATAATCAATTCGTTTTTAAAGAAAATAGTGATGGAAGTGTAATTTTCTGTAATTTGCTAATTATAGCCCAATTATGTTAAATGCTCCACCTTGATTGTGGTAAGGACTAAGAAGTTATTATATATAGCTAGTGAGCATATCGTTACCAAATAAGCATAAATTTTTCTGTTTTAAATTATAAATATTGACTCATATCGTATTTTCCTTTAATCTTCCTTTACATGATGGTTAAAATATGTAATTACACGAATGGGTATATGGATTGGACCTTTAAAAATCGCGAACAGAAATAAAAGCCCATAATCTTTATGTGTTGGACCTTATATGGGCCCACTCTCAAATGGAAGGAATAGACAGTGTTATACGTTTCGTGTATGTCTACTCTTTTGTTGCATAGTATTATCAAAACTTCCATCTTTCCTACTGGCATCTCACCACTATCATCTACAAATGTTATTTTTTTCATTCATAAGGTGATGAACTAGACGTTGTATTTTTTTTTCTTTTTAAATATACAAGTAAATCGAATGATCTACATTTTCTCCTAAACATTATATAACCAAACCCAGAAAATCCCAGAGTATGTTAATATTGTTACTATATCCGCCACTGATGCCCCATTACACTCCTTCCTCTTTTGTTCACCCCAAATCAATCCCATTGGTTAAGAATGACAGCACCCAGATCGCCAGCGTGGCAGACAATCCCAACCGTTGATATCAGTAAGAAAACTAATCCACGTCTGTCCAACTCCAAGTGCGTGCACGCGCCCCGAAATCATTTCTTGGTTCCCGCCTCCGTATCTCCCTTCCCATTGGCCCATTCTTTCATCACGGGGATCGATCCGCGTCGAAACCAATCACAGCCGTTGGATCAATCTTCCTCCTCTCCCTCCCAACCATTTCCCCCAAATTTCAAACTCCCTCCTTCTCCACTATTCCTTATAAATAACTCCCTCCTCATCCACTCTCCCATCACCAAACCCTAAACCGAACTAGAAATCTAACCAACTTTCAACCGTTCCTAAACCCTAAACCGACTCGAAATGGCTCGGACCAAGCAAACCGCAAGGAAGTCAACCGGAGGAAAGGCCCCGCGGAAGCAGCTGGCAACCAAGGCGGCTCGCAAGTCCGCTCCGGCCACCGGAGGAGTGAAGAAGCCACACCGATTCCGTCCGGGGACCGTCGCCCTCCGTGAGATCAGGAAGTACCAGAAGAGCACGGAGCTCCTCATCAGGAAGCTTCCCTTCCAGAGGCTAGTGAGGGAAATCGCCCAGGACTTCAAGACCGATCTGAGGTTCCAGAGCTCTGCCGTCGCCGCCCTCCAGGAGGCCGCCGAGGCGTACCTCGTCGGACTATTCGAGGACACCAACCTCTGCGCTATTCATGCCAAGAGGGTTACCATTATGCCCAAGGACATCCAGCTCGCCAGGAGGATTAGGGGCGAGAGGGCTTGATGAGATTTGGGGTTTTCGGATGTTAATAAGTAATCCACTTTGGGGGTAGAATTAGGGTTTAGGTATCTGATGTTCCTTGTTTGGATCGTGTTTTGTAATGTTTGGATTAGCTTGACAAGGCTATGTATTTGCGAAATTAAACGTAAATCGGATTATCTGGTTTTTCTTTTCCGAGGCAATTGTTCTGAGGTGTTTCCCCAGCACATGTTCATGGTTATGTTCTTAGTGACGCCTCTGAGATTAAACATTTCTCCGTTGTCACGTGTTCTTAGTCATGTAAGCTTTTGGTTGTGTTCATTGGACTTTAGTCTGTTTGGTCATCACTTTGTAGACTTGATTTGGCAAGGAAATATGCATTTTGCATTAATAAGATTGCCCCAGCATAATTATTCTTACCTTTGAGTAGTTGTCATATAGGATCATTCTCATTTTTGCCATTTTTAATCTTTTTGGACTTCTGAAAGACTCTGTTCTAAATTATTTTCAGCATCAGGAAAACTTTCAGCGGAAGGTGAAGTCGAACATAAATTTGAGCTCTTGTTCTTTCAGGTTATTGATAATGATCGTGGAGTACACATGCGACCCATGCCTGGAATGGTGGGCTTGATTTCGTCCAACTCCAAGGTTAGTGAGAAATCCCTTTGGGCATGAAAATTGTGTACCAATTTTTCATTTTTCAGCTATATATGAGAAGAAGAAAACAATTCCATTTAAACAATCAGAAATGAGGACGAGGAGAGAGCGTTTTTGAATTGGAGGAAATAATGTTCAAGCTGTTTGAAAGACAACCAATTTGGGCTTTGAAGCAACTTGTCTAAGAAACAGATCAACCGGTGGTAAGCATTGCATTCATTTACCACTCTTTCTATTGCAGTGTCATGGAGTCTCGCCGAATCACATTTTTTCGTTTAAGCAACATCTGCCGTCCAATATTACTCGTATTATATTTGCATTTTGTTGAGAACCAACATTGGCATTGGATCATTGGAGTGGTTGTTAAGTTTATAAGGGGATTGATAGGATTTGTTACTTCTGCTGCAGCAATTTTTGAAAGAGGTATTCAATGATACTTGTTTATATAATAAACGTGGGACACACCAAGGAACTTATGAACTGAAGCCAGAGTACAACAAGACCGTAGAGGATTCTGGTGCTCATGGATAAAGCGTCTGGACGAACAAGGAACTTATGCAAATCCCTAATGTGGTTTCGTCGGGTTTCCATTTTTTCCTAAACTCAAAAGCTGCTGATGAGAACTGATCATGGATATGGGAAAGGTAGTGTAATTTGTGTCACCTTAGCTTACATGTTAACTGGTCAGGACTTGAAACATTGAGATATTCCATGAAATTGATCATTTTGTACCTTGATGTCTTGTTGGCTATATCTCATCTTGTACCTCTTGGTGGAACCTTTCGACTTGTTGTATGCAGACAATGCAGTAGCGATCATACATGAATCTGTTGTAATCTGCATTTCACATTCTACATAGACCAAAAATTCGGAGCTCCCACCTTGATGTTTATGTTTATCAGAAAAAAATTATCAGTTTTTTTTTCTGTTTTTCTTGTGTACTAATTTTTCACGTAGTTTTTTATATTCACTTGCTAAAGTTATTTTAATTTGTAATGAAGTTCGGTATTACCAACTTTCCTGTTAATGTTTAAAAACCGGGTGTGATATATCAGGTACAAGCAAGCACCTGTCTCAATTTTGAAACACGGTCTAATTTTGTAACGCTAAAACGACCATCTATAATATCTATCTATTTCAAATTTAATCCATAAATAACATTCTTCTTGCTAATTTTTATATATAAATAAATTGCATTCACCAACAAAAATAGTACCAAAACATCAAGTATTATGCATAGTTATCAAAACTCATCTAGAGATCGATCTATTATTTTTTTGGGCGATCATCATGTCAATTGGTCTGACTGGTCAGATCAACGGTCCGACTAGACTCTGGATTTGAAAAAATTACCCAAGTATATTTCTCCCTCCTCCCTCCCCATCCCCCTCCTCCTCTTTTTGGAAAAATTATGGTTCGTTAGGTAAACGGGTTTATTTTTGACTCGGTATTAGGTTTGTTTAGCGGTTTGATCGATCGGACCGTCGGTCGTACCACATCTTTAAAAACAGTGGTATTACGCTCGCAATACCATGAGCTAATAACTATTGCTAGCAAAAGGTTATATAGAACTTCATCGAAAAAGAACCACCTGCAAACCTGTTGCTAAAGTTATACGCATTGAATTTGGCAATTGGGCTGCAGCTTCTGTGGAAATTGGCAACGGTCATATTCGTTAATTAGTTGCGTTTTGAGGTATTTATTATGTTGATTGCGAAAGTCCCACAATAATGGTACAAACATAATGAGACGTAGGATACATAACAAACTAAATCAACGAGCTTTCGGCCTCAGTCGCCCACTGGACCAACACCCATATATTATTACATTCAATGCATACTTGATAGTTCATGGTCCATGTTTCGAGTGTCATCCCAATCCTCGAAACTTTTCCAAGAGATCAATCTTATAATTTTTAAATCGAATATTTATAAGATCAACTAATATAATTTTTTACTGAACTGGCAATATTATTCTTAAATTTTAACATATAAAAAATAACATCTCACCGGTTAATTTCTCGCGTATGAAGATTTTTTAGCTACCGATGTCGGCCGGCGTGACTTGTCACTCGTTGATATGTCGTCCACTGAATACGTCTGTCGGAATCATGATATGTAATAATAGGATGTTGAAAATGACCAACTGGGAATCTTCTCTCTTATGCATGCAAGATTTCTGTTTCCCCTGAGCTCAAAGATTCCCTCTCCACTTCGTTCCATGAATCCATATCTATCGCTGCTTCACTCGATTCAAACGAGACTGAAACTTGAACCATATAATGCGCGCTAAACTTGGGACTTGACGAGAAATATTATAGGGATCCTTTTAAGTTTCCAATTAAAACTTATGTTCTCTTTGGATACTTTTCGGAGTATATACGTATAGTGCTTAATTGTCACAGGATATTGTGATTAGTATCTATCTAATATATCAGATAACCTAGGTTTCATAAAAATGGTGCAACTACGTTTTGAGTTTTTTGAGAAGTAAAAAATATTTACTTATCAGAAAAGTTGAATCTTATCTAGCACAGCACATAAAATGTAAAAGACATGACTGTGTGTACTGTAAAAAAATCGTCCAACCCATTACCTTTAGATTCCCACGCTAAATATTCTACCACATAGGTAATACACATTTTTTTTAAAAAAACAATTAGTACTAACTTGTTTGGGATGTATAATTGGTTCCAAATTGAAGTAGTAGCTTTGTGCACATGTAATGCCCACAGATGACACGAACCATGGTATTCTCTAATAGCTACAAAGTCTCATAAAATTTCGAATCTTTTAATAGTGTTTGTTCAATTTGAATGATTAAAAATTTTCAAACCTAGATATTTTACAAGTATTTCACTTGCAAAGATGTCCTTGTATTTCAAAGGGAAAACTTCCCTCCAGCTTAAAGTGAAAAATAGAGGGATATTCTGTCGCATATTTTGAGGCCGAATGTCCTGCCTTTTCTATGTGGATTCAGGAATGCAACTACTTTTTTCGTGGAATTGAATTACTATTTATCCCCACCGTCCGGAAAGCTGTCATCAGGTTTCTCACCTCAGCTTTTGTCTCCAAACTCGAACAAAATGTGATCTGTTTGGCAAGTAATTGGGAGAATGCTAAACTTCTTAAGATTTCAAAACAGGTTAAGAATTTCACAACCATCATTAAAATTGTATTTGATTTAATATCAATGCAGAAAATTAATCAATTTAGTGTCAATAATCTAACCACATACTCGAACACTATCTTTGAAGATTCGCTCGTACAAAACAATATCTGCCCTACGCATGCACTTGTGTGACCCAGAAATGAGCACAGCAAGGAACCTGACCAGATGCAATTAAAGATCCCAACTGGATTTGTCCCCGACCAGTTTTGCGCGGGCCGGGTCAGACTCGGACCTGTTCTAATCACAGTTCACAAGATGTAATATTTCGGGATTTGATCAAGTGAAATTTTTGACCAAGTCATCTATTTTGATTTTATTTTTCCTGATGCACGTCATTGAATTTATTTTATTCGAGATGTGTGTCTGAAAAAAATATATGTCTTGTAAATATAAATATTAATAATTAAGTTAGCATTAAAAAAAAATACATATCTAAGATGTCACTCATAAACTTTCATAATTATAAATTATTTTCATTATTATACTAAAAGGCACATACAAAGACATTACTTTTTACCTAGGAAGAAATTGATGTCAGATAAAAAACATCAATAATTTTTTCCCAAGAGATGGAAAAAGTAATACCGCCAACAGTAATATTTATTCTCCCGTTTTTCGAAATTAAGAATGATGGTGGTGGTCTCTGTTTATGGGGGGCATCATGTCTCTTAAATTAGGGTTTGTTGATACCAGAATAGAGCCCACCTCTGTGGAGAATTTTGGGAGTGGGAACCTTAGTGGATACACTCCATTACGTCTCATGAGATATATAGTCTTTTTCCTGCTTAATTAATCATAAATGACTTGTTAGTTCATTTGATTAAGATCAGAAGGTACGATAAAGACCTTGAATTTTTTATTTATATGTACGAAATCAATACATAATCGAGTGCAGGACCAAGAGTGGAAAGATTGATTCTTTCTGTTTCCTGCTACTTTTTCATGTGCTATGTTCACGTAAGAGATAACATCTTATTTATGCAAGAGACAACATTTTTAACCTTTCAGTGTTCTTGAAAATTTTTTACATTAAATTTGATATTAATCAAATAGGAAACTTCTTCACTAATCACTTTTCGTAGTGGCTGACTCGATTGTATGGTATGTAGATATGGAGTTATTAGTAATGGGTTGAAATACATTCTACAAACTTATATTCGAAAATTGACTATATTAAAATATTTTTATTATCAATTAACTTAAATGATCATTTTTTTGGTGAAAACTTAAATGATCATTTAATACAGCAGAAATGTGCATTAAAAATAAATGGTGAGTGGGGATTGGAGCATGTGTGATGAGAAGGCATGGGCCGGGCACCCACCTTTCACCCCTCGTGCGCTCTCTCTCTCGATGGCCCTTCTTCAATCTTCATCATTATTAGCGTGGCGCTAAAACACCCCTTCCCTTTGTCCCTTTATCCATAAATCTCATTAACCTCTCCCCTCAATCACTTTCTTCGAATAATTTTAACTCCTTCCATTTTTTATAATTAATTTTTTTAATAATCCAGAGTTTGATTAAACTAATCCCAGGCTACTACTACTTCAATTTTTACCTCACCACTCGAGTTTGACTTCAAAAGTAATTATTCTACCCTATTTGTAAATATAAATAAGCAAAAGTTATTTGCATTGCTAATGGCTTAAATAAACTGAAAACAAAAAAAAAGACATTGTTGTAATTTAGTTAGAGATATAAGATTTGAAATCCAAAAAACTCCAACGCTAATTTTTTCTGAAAATAATTTAAATATGGATTAGCCAAATAATTACACATGAAAAAGAGAGAGAGAGAGAAGAAAAGCTAATAATTTTTGTGGGCCGCTGTCACGTCAGACCAAGTAAATCAATAGAGTGGAAAAAAACGGAGACTGCAGAGAAAAGGAATGAATGTGTATGTGGTGGGCGACAACCAGAAACACTCGGAAGGCTAGTATCCCCTGAAAAAGGGGGGATGGTGGGCCCAGATTAATTGTTTAATGGGTTTTTATTTTTATTTGGGTATTTCTTGTTTAATCCGTTTTATTTTTTTCTTATTCCGTTTTCTTATTTTTTATTCTGTTTTATTTTTGTTTTTTGTTATTCCCTTTTCAATTATTTCGTTCCGTTGCAATTTAGATTTTTATTTTTTGTTTATCATTTTTTATTTTTGTTTTTATTTGTTTAGTCCGTTTAATTATTTTTTTAATCTAATTTAATTATTAATTATGGTAAATTAGATTAAAAATAGTAATTTTTAATAGTAATTTTTAAAAAATATTAGTAATCATTAAGCTAACAAAATTACTAGAACTGCATATATTACAATAAGCATAATTAAAATTATCATAAAGTTAATTAGTTTGATGATATAGAAGATAGATATATTAATTGTTTATTGGTTGGGGGATGGGTTGGATGGGAGATGGGGGTGTGGGTAAAAATTGAAGGTAGGAGAATGAGTTGAGGTGGATGAGTGAGAAATTAATTAAATATTGCAGGGATGGGTTGGATGAGGGATGCGGGTGCAGGTGGTCTAACAGTTGACGCAACGTCGTCCTTCGCGGGACCCTTTCCAAATTAAAAATAAAGGAACGGGGCAAATATTGGGGCCCATATTATGTAGGATAAACAAATAATTAATAAAATTTTTAACTTTGCATCTTATTTTAATTTTACATCTCCTAAATATGACCATAAAGATAAAAAATGCAATTTATTTGAAATTATTTAAGTAAATATTAACTTTGCAATGAACAACAATATGTGATCAACAAACCTAAAGAAATAATTATTAATAGAATTTGCAATTCATGTCAAAATCACAACAAAAAAACTAAATAATTAATAATCGCACTCTAAATATACCTGTCACAACATAAACTAAAGTCATTTTGGTTCAAACGCTCCTGATATGAGGAAGATAGTACTGCCATGTCATTTACTCCACTGCCATGTCATTCACTCCTTACAAAATCCCACTCTCGATTTTTTTTAGCAAATTGTGCTCAGGATCCTAATATTTGTTAAAATTATTATTTTTTTCCTTTTTGTTTTAAAAAAGAAACTTTAGTCTCCTTACTTTGATTAAATGTTATTTTAAGGTAATTGATATCAGAATAGGGAAATTTCTCCAGTAACAAGGGACCTGAAATGATTTTTTTGCCCTTTAGTTAAAAATTGAAAAAAGATAAAAAGTTATTTATTTCTGTTTGATTCAGATCGAAGAGATGAAATACTCTTTTGCTAAAATGACTCTTTTGTCTTTCCGCCCCTTACTTTTTATTTTTATTTTTTGATTTTTAACTAAAGGGCAAAAAAGTCATTGCAGGTCCCTTGTTACCGGAGAAATTTTTCCATTTCATTACCAGGGACCTTAGAATAATATTTAAGCAAAACAGGGGGACGAAAATCTCTTTTTCGTAAAAAAAAAATAAAAATAGTAATTTCAGCAAAATTCAAGACCTGAGTACAATTTGCTTTTTTTTTTAAGCTTCGCTTGCTTTTGGAAGAGTTAAATCTGGACTCATATGTAACGTCTAGATATATTTATATGATACCATTTACCAAACAATAAGCTATCGTTGCTGGCGTAACATTCATGATTCATGTCAAACAGGATATGTCACATACTTTGTTCGATAATTATTTTTTCATTAATTATTTTATTTAATCCCCAAAAAATATTTTTTTGGGGAATATTTGGGGAATTGAATAAATTCGTCGATAACTTTATGAAATTGGTTGAGGGCTATTGTTTTAAGAGTTGTGGTTATTCGGTGTGACGCCTTGCCAAAATTTGACAATGTTGCAATTATTTCATAATCCAATAAATCTTAAATAGGAAATATTAATTGCAAACTATATCAGTAAAATATCTTAATTTATTTCCCATAATTAATTATCATATTCATTTACAACTATAAAATGGAGTAATTCACTTGTCACCTATTGATTGGTGGTAACATATTAAATCAAACGATGACTTGGTATGTAAATCACTATAAAATTTCTTCATTATGTAATTTTTTTTTCTTTATAGTATTTTGTATCTAAATTTGATAGATCAAAAATTTAAATTTGATTTAAAAGATAAATTATCCTAACAATTTTTTTTAATAATGTTAAGTTCCTAAAAACTCGAACTCAAAATATTAAAACGATGTTCTTTTACAAGCTGTTTTAAATACTTTTTAGTCTTTATTAGTTTCTTTAGCTCCCCCTTGCCCCTATATTTATACCCACCAAGCTAGCCCATTAGCTCTCATCATCACTTGTTCGTTAATATAAAACCTACAAGGAAGGCACTAGCTATCTCTCTCTAGCTCTATCAATGGCTGACACAAGTGGCTCGGTCGCCGGAAGGAGAATGTGGTGCGCCGTGCCGGAGAGGTTCCAGCTGCACTTGGCCATGTTGGCCTTGCAGTTTGGCTACGCGGGCTTCCACGTCGTCTCCAGGGCTGCCCTTAATATGGGTGTCAGCAAGCTCGTCTTCCCTGTTTATAGGAACATCATCGCCTTGATCCTCCTCCTACCCTTTGCTTATTTCTTGGAAAAGTAAATTATTTCTAGCTCCTTTTTTCCAATTTCGGTGATACCCATAATTATATTGAAGAATAAATTAATAATCTTCTTGTGGAAAAAAGGTTTGATTGCCCTTTTGTTGTGTGCTTCAGGAAGGAGAGACCAGCGATCACTTTCAACTTTCTACTTCAGTTCTTCCTCTTGGCGCTTGTCGGGTAAGAAACCTTAAAAATTGTTAATTTCACAGAAGAAATGGAATATAAATAAATGGCGTTTCAAAGTGTCGAAATATTTTTCTTCCTAATAGGCTCTTTTTCTGCCACAATATTTTGTTGTTGTAAGATTTTAATGAGGCTAGAGTCGCTTTAGTATAGTTTTTGACACTAGTTCTATGTAATATCTAAATGGTACATTTATTCATAATAATTAATTTAATTTTTATTTTTATAAGTAAAGTTGTATTAAAGAATTCACTAAAGTTATTTATATTATTAGTACCAAAAGCACAACACCGAAAATACTAAAATATTTGGGTAATTAAAACAACTCAGTGATAGAACTATATCTAGTATGCATCCAAAACAGACCCGCAAATAAATTAAGCCAAAAATAATACATTGATTTTTGTCACCTTTTAATTCAAGAATTTCAATCTCTCTAATGTATCGTTCAACGGGAACAGGATAACAGCAAACCAAGGTTTCTACCTACTGGGATTGGACAACACCTCACCCACCTTCGCATCAGCAATTCAAAACTCCGTTCCTGCCATTACCTTTCTTATGGCAGCCATACTCAGGCAAGCCTTCTCTATCCCTTTTAAATTCATCTTTCGGTTTATACCGTCTGATATCCGGACACCTACTAATTCGACTTGGCCGACTAATCCAGGATAGAGAAAGTGAGAGTGGACAGAAAAGACGGGATAGCGAAGATAATAGGGACAGTGTGTTGCGTGGCTGGGGCCTCGGTGATAACATTATACAAGGGTCCAACCTTATTCGGCCCAACGACTCCACCATCCAACGGTCCCACGCCGACCATGTTCACCTCTCTCTCGCTAGACTCAGGAAAGAACTGGACCCTGGGCTGTCTGTACCTGATTGGCCATTGCTTGTCCTGGTCCGGATGGCTCGTCCTCCAGGCCCCCGTCCTCAAGAAGTACCCGGCTCGCCTCTCCGTCACCTCTTACACCTGCTTCTTCGGCCTAATCCAGTTCTTGGTCATCGCCGCCGTCTTCGAGAGGGATGCACAGGCTTGGATTTTCCATTCCGGCGGCGAGCTCTTTACTATTCTCTACGCTGTTAGTTGCTCTCATTCTCCAACTCTTTCAATTCACTATTACTTTGTTCATTTCGTATTAGATATTCGTTTCAAATCCAAAAGTTTAAAACAATGATCATATTGAAATTTATACCTATTATCATTTGTTTTTTGCTAACTAATATATTTTATTACCTATCAAAAGATTATGCCTAAGTGCATAAGATCTCTCATGTTATACGTATAGTCATTTGAACAGGATGGGTCCCATATTTTTAAATCGAATTTGGTCTAAAATTTCATTAGAATTTTCATATCTAAAACAGTAAATAGATTAAATTTTCACATCTACAAATAAGTTCACACTCATATAATACGAAGAATTAGAACTTTATTGATCTAAGTCTTATTATAAGATAATTTGGATTATTGATGATTTTTTTGTGTGCGAACCAAATGCAGGGAATAGTGGCTTCAGGAATTGCCTTCGCTGTTCAGATATGGTGCATTGACAGAGGTGGCCCTGTCTTTGTGGCTGTTTACCAACCTGTCCAGACCCTCGTTGTCGCCATCATGGCATCTATCGCTTTAGGCGAACAATTCTATCTTGGAGGGTACGTGGGTCCTCCCCTATACTTCTTCTCCAATAAATTATTTATATTCTGAATACGGTTATAATCTAAATAAAAAAAATTAATTTAATCGATTAAGTAAATTCTAAATATCGAATAATTCCGAAAAGGAAAAAGACAACAGCTTAGTTGTTTGACCAGCCTTCGTGTGGCCAAGTGACCAATATGTCCCCCCTTTGGGTGTTGGTGTTTTGTCTTTTACAATTGTTTATAATGACAAATGCACGAGGGCAGTGGGGTAAAGTTGTGAGAACTATTTTGACCAAGAAAATTCCAAGCGGATGCACCCGTGCAAGACTGTAACAGTGAGACATGGACCATCCTCATTCAGGGACAATTTGGAACAAGTTTTGAATTATATTGTCTAATATTTAAATTTATTAGATCGATAATTTAGTTTCGAATTAAAAAAAATTAATTTGGACCAAATTTGTTAGTGATGGGATCTAATTAGTTATCTTGTATGGTCGTGGGTGGACAGGATCATTGGCGCGGTGTTGATCATTACCGGACTGTACCTTGTCCTATGGGGAAAGAACGAAGAGAAGAAGTTTGCTTCCAAGCTGGTTGCGATCTCCTCCACCCCAGACCACGTAAACACCAGGCCCCAAGCCCAATCCAAGGCCTCCCTTACCCAACCGCTCCTCCCACCGTCAACGGAAAATGTTTGACCAAAAGGGCTTCTAAATTCTAATCTATTGTATGCAGACGTTACTTCGGATTTGATTAGTCCTTTTTTTCCTTTTCTTGTTTTTTCCCACCTTGTTTTGTTGGGTTTCTCGTGGATTTGTATTTTTATTAATTAGTAGATTAAGTCAAGGGAGAGATCTTGAAGGGGGAAATGAATTTCGTGGACAGTACGAGGGGACTACGAGACATTAATTAGAACTGCCCCGAACTTTATATATTACATGGCTTGTTTTACCAAGGGTGTATATAGCTAATGAGTTCTGAAATTAATGAGTTGATTTTAAATTTGTGGGATTATAATAACGTGTCATGATCCCAGATCATGATGGCCATTGGACCCGCGACACTTTCCGCCTTCCAAAGATAATAAAACGCCACTTGATGTGTTTTTTTTTTATCGGTAATTTATACTGAGGGGTCAAAATACATAATGAGAGGATATTTATTTAATGTGTCTTTTTAATAAGGGTTTGGAACAGCATTATTTGAGGGGTCAAAATTTATACCGATATCTAAATCTATATCGATTTTTTTATTCAATTTTATCAGTCCAAATTTTGATACTCGGTATTATTCAGCTTGGGCTTTCTCATATGCTAGGTGCGGAGTATTGATTTTTTTTTTTGGGTAGTAGCGCCGGGTATTGGTTAACTTGGACTATTTTGGTGCTGCCTAAAAAAAAGTTAGCAGCGAGAGGGTAAAGGTAAACAAGCAGGATTAAACAGATCCCAATATCCCACGTCGAGTGCTTTAATAATTATGATCCACTGATTGTTATTTGTCATCGCACCTTTTTATAAAGTAGTTCTTTTACATGGGTGATTGTGTATAAAACACATATTAAATACATAAAATTTTGAGACAATTTTGTGTATTTGTCTTTATTTATGTATCATTCAATAAAATTTTAAAAAAGAAATTATGACCAAAATAAATAAAACTAATTTGACTAATTTTATTTGATAAATATTTTGGACAATATTGATAATTCAATCTACCCACAGATTATGATTCTTTAAGGTCATTCTCTTAGGTTTTTACCTTTATAGGGCTATATAAACTTTAGTTTTATGGTTATCTATCATTTATCATATTTTTATTTTACATCTTATGCTAATTGTTATTTTTACTATGAAAAACTAACCTCGAGGTGAATTTGAGGAAGCAACTTATGATTGTGAGAATTTTGATTTATTAATCTTATTCTATAGTATTTCTTTATTTCTTTTTCTTATTTTTCTTATTAAATAATTTGTAGTCATAAATTTAATCTAAAATTAATATAGCATTGATTCTTGATTAACAATTGTTAATAAACTAATTAATTATGAAAAAGTAAAATTAGTTTGTACATACTAACATTTTGAATATAATTACTAAGAGTATGAACATCAATTCTTAATGTTATTATTTTGTAGTTGTCTGGACTTATGAGATGATAAATAATTAGTTAGGCGGTTGTTTAATTATGTTTATAATCTTTTTGCAGTTGTGTAAGATTTACCTCTAATTATTAGATAGAATAAATTATTTTTAATGATTCAATAGCACGTAGTATTGTAAATTTAAATATACGATTTGTTTATCATTAGTTTTTGCATATTTTTTTTGTCAGTTTAGTTTTTCTTTTCAAACATTCAAAATCTTCTCATTTTTTTGTTTTTTCTTGTTTAACTCGGATTAATTGAATATTTCTTTTTCATTATGAGTTTATATTGAGTGTCTCTACAGACTGACGAGGACTAAACTGGTTGCTCCAATTTTGGACGATTGTGATCACTTTTTCTCAAGTTTTTCACCATTAGAATACGACTGATGATGTGAATGGCATCGTTAGAAGGAGAAACCGGGAGCTTCATCTTTTTTCTTTTGTCCCGACCCACCTAGATTAGAAAAATATCTTTGGAACCTCGTTTAAAACAATTGTATATTGACTCTTTCTATTCCGAACCTTTGTCACCCGTGTATCATCATATCGTAAGCAAAAGTCAGAGTTGAGCTCATCCGAGCCGAACTCCGCCACTAATAAACAAGACTTAAGAATATTAAGGCAAGCATTAATTTTGCGTGAAATAAATTTATTCGTAAATGTTGAAAAATTAATGATATATTATTTTTAGGTGTTGAATTATATAAAAAAAATTGTGTAGAAAAATTACATTGGCCACTTGTCCTTGTTACAATAGTATCCAAATGGATGCATAGGGAAAAAGGTAAATACCATTTGGCTGTTTTCTCTCCTCCAAATTAAGTGAAAAGAGATTCGGCGAGACTTTGGCACATTTTCCATGAAGTAGGGAACATACAAAAATTGCCAAACCTCTTCTACGTGTATATATCTTTGTTCCCATATACAAACCTCCACTTGGATACACTTCAACATTCAGAATCAAACCTACATTCACTTCAACATTCAGAATCAAACTTACGACCAATGTAAATGTCGAAGGATAGAAATAATATCGACTTTAAATTTGTATTAAGAGAACTCAAATCTTACTATCGGTAAGAACCCGAAAATTTAGACAAATCCACCTAAATTTTATCAAAAACATCGAATAACGGATGCATAGAAGACAATGCATGCACGCATGCATATGTTAATATTACGATTGACGAAAAAGCAGGATTAATTAGAGCCATGAAAAAAGCAGACGTGGCTCTTCGGGCTTCCTCACTATCCTAACATATTTACACACCTAAATCCCCCAGAAAAGGCACACGTACATCAACCGTAGAAAAGATTAGTCGTTGACCCGAGTTGTGGGTGCTTGAGAAGTAGACGAGTGATCTCGGTCTCACAAGCACCAAGGTAGCGTCTCGAACGAGTCGACCCATCCATTTCCATCCATAATGGCGCTGGCAAAAATATCCGGTTCTGGGTCGTCCATAATTGGCAAGTCCAACGACATTGCGGCTTCAATCCATATGGACTCATCCACCAACGTGTCCATATTCCCCCACAGCTCGCTGGCGCCCTCTTCTTTGATCTCCTTCCCCTCGAACATCACCCGGTGAGGATCTTCCTGAACCTGAGGCAGCATCACGTGATTGTTGTTGTCACAATGTTGCAACTCGGGAAGGTTGAGCTTGGCCTCCGAGCCGAAGAGCTTGCACGCGGCTTCGTCGTAAGCCATGGCGGCTTCGTGGGAGGTGTCGAAAGTGCCGAGCCAGAGCCGGGCCCCGCTGTTGGGATCCCTTATCTCGGCGACCCACTTGCCCCACGTCCTCTGGCGTACGCCCTTATAAGTGCAATTCGCATTTTCGGGGCCACCTTTCCCTCTCATGCAGCCCTTTCTCGAGCTAGCTCCCGCAGGTTTCTTACCACCACCAAGCCTTTTGTCTTGGAACCCCGCCATGTCCTAATTTTGTTCAGCTTTTTTCTTAAAATGTCTTAACCACGACCACCTGCTGGGTTTATGGGTCCCGGTGTTTGTGGGGACAGGCTTTTATACAGCAGTAAGAGGGGTTTGGGGAGAGTCAGTCATCCAAATAGAATAACGCGATCACACGAATTTAAGAGTCAGGTGGCTTTAAACGTGTCCGTAGATGGGACTTGGGTTGATACTTGGCGAGAGGAATCATGACCATCGTGTCCCAAAAGACACACATGGCCATGGAAGCTTGTCTTTAACTTAGTTCAGGTGGCAAGCAGCGAGCTGACTTCTGTTTTGTCGGCCTGATAAACCTTGGATTGACCAAAGACTTTGGTCAAGCCTGTAGGGCCCATTGCACGGGGTACCAATTGTTCAATACCTCGAGGCACATGAAAAATATGACGACCATTTTATATTCACACGCTCCTCCAAAGTATAATCGAAGTAAAATTTCGCTACCTTCAGCTGCAAATTCCAATCCAATTTGGAAGCAAAAGTGCAACACTTGTCGGAACATTGTATTGCTCAGATGGAAACCTCATTCTGACCAATTCTTGGATATTTCATGGACCAAGGTGGAGAGCTTATCCTTTGCTTGATTATCACAATATAACATTGAAATTCATGATTATCAACTTGGTTGCTGACACATACGAAATAAATTTTATCACCAACATTTGTTGAGTAACATGGCTAGTATGATTATCAATTTTTTGCATAGATCGGTCATAAGTTAAAACACTTTTTGATAAGTAACAAGATAACAATTTTTTTAAGATTTCGGTAGTCCAAATTTTACCATTTGCAAAAATACAAAATCTTACTTAGAGTAACAAGGCTCAAAGCTATCTTAAACACTTAATATTTAAGTCTGTTTGTCTAAATTATAATTTTAAAAAAATTAAGACACCGCAGAGAGCTCGTTTCTGGGAGGTACAAGAGCTAAGAAATTGGAGGGTACTATAGTCATTTTGAGCGAGTGGAGAGCCCTTCAAAGAACTTTGGGCTTTTTATATGTTTCCTCAAGGAACGGCACGTTTCCGAGTCCAATACGAATTCTATTTAGTGTTCCTTTTATTTCTCTTCGGGTTTGATAATGAGCGAATCATTAACCAAATCTAACAAATCGGGAAAAAATCTTGAAGAGGATACGAGTGTAATTAATGTTTCACTTACGAAACAGGAAAGAACAAATTACCTGGCTGGTAACAAATATATATTTGGGAAATTAATTTGCTGGTAATTTTGATTACTTGGGTGACGGGCAACTCAAATCGACGGTAATAACACTTAGTATATTTATATATACAGAGAGAGAACATTAATTAATAAACACGTAGCTTCCATTAAACCCTAAAATATAAGCAATGGCTTCTCTGATCGTCCCGACCAATGCCAAGAAAAGGAAGGGATCAGGCGAGCCGAGGAAGGCGAAATACATGAAAAAGATTCTGAGTGATGACAAGGCAACAAAGTTAAGCAGCTTCAAGAAACGGTTGCCGACGTTGATGAACAAGTCTTACCAGTTGGAGACCTTGTGTGATGTTCCGGTCTGCGTCGTCTGTTTCGACGCGGACGGGAACGTCGAAACGTGGCCCAAGGACAAGGCGGAGGTCGAGGCCAGGGTGTTCGGGTACATGGCGGCCGGGGAGAAGGAGAAGCGTGAGTCCAACGTCATTGCATTGTTGGAGGGGACCAAGAAGAGTTTGGAGAAGAAGGTGGCTGCGTGTTTCTCAGACTTGGCCGGCCGGTTGTCCCCAGAGAGTTTGGACGCCGAGTTGAAGCGGATAGAGGAGAGGATTGGGTCGTTTAAGAGTGAGGATCAAAGGGTTTATGCAACTGATCAAGGGAGAGGTACTGGTTCGGGTTTGGAGGATGAGTTCTACGCGAATCTTGGTGATATTTATCGTCCGAACGGTAGCGAGCTCGTGAAGGTGGAGACTTCAGGTGAAGCCGTCCAAGAAAACCCTAGCAATGCCCTACTTGTGATGGATAATGGCCCATGTTGCAATTTTGAGGATGACTTCTTTCTTGATCTTGAAGATATTATGGGTCCTCAGTCTACTGACTTGGTCAATCCTGTCCAAGAATTCAACAACAATTCTGCGTTTATGTTTCATAATTCACGCATTGATTTCGATGATACTATTGTTGGTCCTAATCCTAATCGTAACGACTCGGCTAAGGCGGAGGAGTTCGGTAACCCGAACCAAGTCGCGGCCAGCAATTATCTAACCGCGGGCGATAATTCGTGCATGAATAACATCCCTAGCTGCAGTTTTTGGGGTGACTGCACCACCTACCTTGATGATATTGTTGGTCCAAGTTTCAGCTTTGATGCTTGCAATGGCTTTGGAGGAATGGGAGATGGATTGACTTTTGGAGGATTCTGCTGATGTTTCTTCCTCTTCAAACTTGGCTTTCCTAAGTTGTTGATATATAACTCTTGACGGCGATTCTATTTCCGGCACAGATGCTGTGCTTTCTTGTATTTTTTTTTTCTTCTGATTATCGTCTTGGTTGGAGTGCTATGTAATTTTTGGAAGTGATTATATAAGTACAATGCTCAAATCCATAAGAGCTTATTAACAGATATTTCCTTCCACAGGAAAAAATTAATAGCTATTTCTGCAGGAGTTTGTGTGCAATGATCAACCTGAAAGTTGAGTATATTCTGTGCACATTCAACTGGGTTCAGATATGTTCTGGATTTACCTTCAACGCTTAGTTCTTTTTCATCAACTGTATAAAGTTAGTGAAAGTTTCATATTTTGTGCGAGTCTTTTAAGTTATTCATTCATCCCAAAGTTGTAGTCTTTGGACCATTGATCTTTAGTTAAGTAATTGATAATTAAACTCACTTGAAAAATCTTAGCACACACAAGTACCATAATAATTTTTTTAAGTAAAATTCTTATACAAAAAATTATACATATTAAAGATTAAAGGGAAAAGTACAATTTTAGTACCTGTGGTTTCGCGCTTTTTGACATATGATCCTGTACTTCAAAAACGACTAAAAAGGTCCTGACGTTAGCTTCGGAGTATCACTTTTAGTCCTCCGAACCTAAATTCGTTCCGAACCTATGGAAAATTTCTTTTTCATCCCTTTTTTTTACATTTTGGTCCCAAATCCCAAATTTTTTTTCAATTATATTTATTATATCCTAAATTCGTCCCAAACCTATGGAATTCCAGAAATACCCCTCACCCGCTTCCGAATTTCACCAAACGCTCAACATCAAAGTCGTAGATCTAGGTCTTACGGATCCTCTCGTTTTGGAATCGCTCGATTCGGAATACGTATGCGAAAGTTATGATTTTTCTACCAAAAGTCGACAAACTAAGCCTATCAATCCTAACACGTCACCTCTCCACCACCGCCCTCTCCTTCTCCCGATCGTCTCCCATATCCCACTCTCTTCTTCTTCTTCCCCTCGTCTCTTGTGAGGCGAGGTGTTACGACCCTCGCTAAATTTGTATTTATCGTGACTACTTGGTCCGACCTTTGATTATTTTGTTTCGATCGGTGTTCGAATCGTTGTATTGGATTCGTCAACTTTTGGGGGAATATGTGTAACTTTTTTGTGTGAACTCCGATTTAGATGATTTCAAGTCGGGTAGGTTCGCAACACATTCGTCTACGACTTTTGTATTGTGAGTTTGTGATTTGAGCCTTGCGATTTTGAGTTTCCATGTGATTTCGGTTGGTATTAGGATTGATAGGCTTAGTTTGTCGACTTTCGGTAGCAATATCATAACTTTCACATACCTACTCCGAATCGAGCGATTCCAAAATGAGAGAATCCGTAAGACCTAGATCTACGACTTTGATGTTGAGCATTTGGTGAAATTTGGAATCAAGTGAGGGGTATTTCTGGAATTCCATAGGTTTGGGACGAATTTAGGATATAATAAATATATTTGAAAAAAAATTTTGTGATTTGGGACCAAAATGTAAAAAAAAGGGATGAAAAAGAAATTTTCCATAGGTTCGGGACGAATTTAGGTTCGGAGGACTAAAAGTGATACTCCGAAGCTAACGTCAGGACTTTTTTAGTCGTTTTTGAAGTACAGGATCATATGTCAAAAAACGCGAAACCACAGGTACTAAAATTGTACTTTTCCCAAGATTAAATCATGAATTTGCGTCAGATTTTATTCGTTGTGACAGTATCTTTGACATTATTATGTTCCCGAGTTCCTAGTTTTGTCGTTTTGACTTATTTCAGGAATGCATTATCAAATTAAGCAGGTACCTCAAATTTCCCATAAATATTTCCTTTTCCAATAACAAAAATCTAGTTTGGTTAGCAAATCCGCGCTTGATTTTTTTTTCTGTCAATAAATTGTGTTTTCTTTGAAAAAAGAGACTTCACAAACAAACTCGGAGTCGCCGAATCTTGGAAGATCAAAAAAAATGTCAAGGACGACAAGAAATCAAATTCCTAATGACACATAACTGTGGTCATATAGGCATGGCCCACCCAAGAATCTTGAAATTAATCAAATTATTCCCTTTTGGGTGAAAACTCATGAAACTAAAATCATGAGAGCATATTATCTATATGATACAAAAACTAATAACCATAATATGCAAGTCGATGCACATATATTACAAGAAGCTCCCCCTGAACAGCTTCCTTAAACTTTTCCAGGAGGCCGATTGGCAGCAGTACCAGATGAATTCTGCAAGTGCCACAGTTTAATCTCCTAAACGAAGACCTGTACTGTCGATCGAACAATGACTGCATATTGCTAAGCAACTTGGATGCTCCAGGTTCCATTTTTTGATATATTGGGTCAGCAATATCACCACAGAGGCGCAAGCAATTCCATGTCCGATCAATCTCAATGCATAAACTAGTGGAATCATCGAAATGGCATATACCACACACTCACCTATAGCAATATCTGCCCAACAAGTGTGAGAGTCTCCTCGGTAACATTTGCATTAAGGCATCAAATATGGAAAACTACACTACCAAGGATAAAGATAAACTGGAAGCAGCCAAAATTACCTGTCAATGCTTCGCTGGACATTGGAAACACATCACCCTTTGAGAAAATCCTTCAAGGAGAAAAGTGGAAGCCCATCCTGCAACGTGGAAGCAAATAAGACATATGAATATGAAGACGGAAGGATATGCCCGAACAAGATAAAAAAGAATGGCCAACTCTTCTCTACCTTGCTACTATCCTTTTGCAAGCATTGCCTTACAACAGTTATCTGTTGTATCAGCCTCTCCATAGCAGTATAGCTGGGCTGTTTTGTGTGCGCTGATAACATTATTTAGGAATCAGCAATCAGTTGAAGATTTGAACACTGTAACCAGTAATCATATTTACCAGACAAATGAGCAAAACATATTTGCTGGGATAGCGTAAATCAGAACAGAACCAAAGACAAATAAGTCACACGCAAAAAATAAGGCCGGCTTACCAAGAAGGGCCCGGTTCAGATTATCTGCAACATGTTGCCGATACTCCATGCTAAGGAGATGAAACATTGGAGACTTTTCTGGCTCTTCATAAGCAAGCAAAGCCATTAAGTCCTGGAGAGAAGTGTATCTCAAAATGAGCAACACCATTTAAATGCAGAGTAACAATGACATGAGCTGTGAAGGGGATAATACCTGAAGTTTTTCAACATATTTCTGCATTTCACCAAAAGGCCTCAGCTTAGACTGAGCATATTCCAGAGCTTCTGTGCTGGTAAATTTAGAATTTTCCGGATTGAGAAATTGCAAAAAAAAAAAGCCATAATCCCTACAATTCCAGTTGGCATTACTGACCTCTTCCTGCCATAAATAAGCTCCACAAAATGAAGACTGAGTAGGTCAAAATGCAAATCCATATTGTTTGCTAGCAAGTCGCACGCCATCTCTTCTGTCAGCTCAATAGCTTTAAGCACGTTACCTTCCAATGCATAGTATGAGATCCCTAAGAGCAAATACGAAACCAAAATCACGCATAAAGAACCATCCATAACATAATCCCACGCAGGATTAAATCAACTCGTTTCCAGGTAACTACCGCAGCAATCCGTTATAAGTAACGAGCAACATTCTTGAACAAGACAAGTGACAAGTGCTCCTAACACGAATTTTTCAACAATTAAGCAACCCATTACAACCTTCGGCCGACATTTCCAAGTTTCAACATTACATTTCACTACAAACAGCAAAAACGCTATACCTAAAAGCTAACGTTCACAGAGCCGATTAACACGAGACGTTCGACTTACTTTTCCGTTTCTCCATGTCGTCGAGACAATCCAGAGGCTGACCTATCCCCGTAGAGGCCGAGAACGATTCCACGGTCTCCTTGTAACAGTTGTGAACAAGGTACGACAGCACAATACTGTGGATGTCACCGTCTTTGATCGCCTGCGAGCACACACATTAAACCGAAACCTTAAGGAAGTTAATAAAACCTAAATCCTTCATTTCCGCAAATCCACAATTCAAACAAGGGGAGATAAAATCGAAATTAAATTAGAAACCCTAGCTTACAATCTGTTCGTACTGACGAGGATCGACGTCCATGATTCTCTCCTCCAACAGGGGACGGGAATAATCCGACGGACGAGATTAGGAGGCGAGGAAGATGATGGGATATGGAAGCTTCGAGGCTGATCCGATAGGCGTTAGGGTTATTATTTGTTTTTATGGTGGGAAGTTAGGAGTTTTTGGGATTTGGGATAGATCGGTTTGCTTCCGTTTCGGCTTAGTTCTTTACCTCTCGAGTCCGACGTGGATGGCTCCGGTGGAAGGTAAGTGGGTTAAGACTTGACTTCGCTTCTCAACGTGCTATTTTCAGATTTTAATATATAGTTGAGATTTAACAATATATTTTTCCAAAAAAATTATTAATAAAAAGTTGTTAAATTTTAGCATTGTCAACAAAGAAGGGTCCCGGGATTATCCTCTGTTCGTCTCAATATTTTATTAAAATTGTACGAATTATTTTATTCAACATTTTTTTTTATCTTGGGACAACCTTGTCAAACATTTTATTATAATTGAAACAACTATTTTATCCAATCTTTTTATTCCAAAAAATTCCGGACCATTTCCAACAAACTATTACATCGTAATTAGGCGAACTATTTTTTCACACAGTATGATACTCACGCGTTTTATACGTCCATGACCGTATTGAGTCCGTGTAAAAAAAAAACAATAACTATTACTCAAACAACATATAAATGAGCAATTTATAATTGTAGGAAGTACCAAATAGAAGTAGCGGCTGTTGCCTGTTGGTCAATAAATGTAGGAAAGTTTCTGGTTTTTGCAGGAAATTGACAGAAAGATCCACACTCACTTCAAACCCGACAACGCAAAGATAGATCCACGTCTTTACTCAGAACTTTTTACCAATATAAACTTACTTGGCTCGCCAAGTCTCTAGGCATCGGGTCCAATTCCAATCCAACAACTGGGCAACAAAATAATACACACAAAGTACTCTCACCTCTCCCCCGTGATCAACGAAAGAGCAGAGAGATGACGAAGAAGAATAAGAAAAACACCCTTTTAACAATAATTCATCTCCCTCTCTTCCTCCTATGTGTGTCTTCTTCCTCCCTCGACGTCTCCCGGCTGTTCGAAACCTGGTGCGAGCAACATGGGAGGACTTACCCTTCACGGGAAGAGAGGTTGCAGAGGCTCGGAGTCTTCCACGACAACTACGAGTTCATCTCCAGGCATAACAGTTTGGTCGATTCCTCGTACTCCTTGTCCCTTAACGCCTTCGCTGATCTTACCCACGACGAGTTCAAGGCTTCTCGACTAGGTCTCTCTTCGGCAATCAAGTTGAGCCGGCCGAGGATGGACGAGCTCGTGCTTCGTTTCAGTGATATCCCTTCCTCTGCTGATTGGAGAAAGGAAGGGGCTGTGACCCACGTCAAGGATCAAGGGAATTGTGGTAGGGTGCCTCCTTCTAAGTAGTGATTGGTTCTTAATGTTGTCGCAAAGTATCTGGAGACTAAGTGGTGTATGTTTGTTCTAGGTGCTTGTTGGTCGTTCTCGGCCACCGGAGCTATGGAAGGCATTAACAAAATTGTCACCGGGTCTCTTGTCAGCCTTTCCGAACAGGAATTGGTCGATTGCGACAAGGCGTATGACACGGGTTGTGAGGGCGGACTGATGGATTATGCATTTCAGTTTGTTGTGGATAACCATGGGATAGACACCGAGGAAGACTATCCGTATCAAGGGCGGGAAACAATTTGCAACAAAGCCAAGGCAATAATTCAACTCTTTCTTATCTCTTTTTCTCGACTCAGCCTTCTAAGAGAGATTCACTTTCATAAGTTATGCAATCTTAAATCTGATAACTCGCCGACTTGCAGCTGAAAAGACATGTTGTGACAATTGATGGGTATGTTGATATTCCGGAAAACAACGAGAAAAGGCTCTTACAAGCTGTTGCAGCTCAGCCGGTTAGCGTCGGCATCTGCGGGAGCGAGAGAGCATTTCAGTTCTACTCTAAGGTTTGGCCAATGATCCATTACAAAGAGTATTCGTAGAACAATGAAATGGACACCACTTTGGAGTAACTGTTATCGGCCTTGATTGATAGGGGATTTTCGCAGGTCCGTGTTCGACTTCTTTGGATCATGCAGTATTGATCGTAGGGTATGGGTCCGAGAATGGGAAAGATTATTGGATTGTGAAGAATTCGTGGGGAACAGGGTGGGGAATGAGTGGTTACATACACATGGCTCGGAACACGGGAAGCTCTCAGGGGATCTGTGGCATAAACATGCTAGCTTCATATCCGGTGAAAACTAGCCCGAACCCACCTCCTTCACCATCTCCAACTCCCACAAGATGTGATCTGTTTACTTCGTGCGAAGCCGGTGAGACCTGCTGTTGTGCACACCGCATTTTCGGAATATGTTTCTCGTGGAAATGTTGCGACCTGGATTCTGCCGTTTGTTGCAAGGACCAACGTCATTGTTGCCCCCGTGATTATCCCGTCTGTGACACAGAGAATAACCAATGCCTGAAAGTAAGCACTTCTTCGGTTTCTACTTGTTGGTGTCACTCTTTTATGTTGAAATGTTTGGTCTGAACTCTAGTTTGTGGTTGCAGCACCGTGGCAATTTAACGGCCATGGCAACAATCAAGAAGATGGGCTCCCTCCCACAAAGCTTGGATTGAGTGAAGCATTTTACACAGACTATAGTGACCAAGACATTCATTTTGTTGGATTTTGTTTCCTCCTAAGTTCTCTACATCATTTGAATATTTCAGATAATACACGTTATGTACAAGGACAAGCTTATCTCCTCTGTAATAGGAACTTTTCTTTGCAAATGTTTTTAAGTACAGATTTCCTTCAACTCAGTTGGTGGAATTGTAATAGATTACGGAAATTACTGTAGCTGTGAGCTCAGTTGTTGGAATCCATCATACTGTCGAACACTTGAATTACAGCAAATAAGGCAGATCCCATAGGGGGTCGAAAATAATTTGTGCAGCAAAAATTTAATTATAATAAGCATAGCATTAGAAAGTTTATTATAACAATCAATTTTGATTCTAACATACTACCAAGGCCCGTCATCTGTTGGACTAACATCAGCCTTCGGGTCAGAGAGAGAGTCCAGCCCAAACAAGAAAGAGGGCAACAATCCCATAGTCGGTGACCGACTATACTACGAATTGCCGGGTATCCAAAAAGAACAGAGGAAGAGAGGAAGTAGGTGAAGAGATAGAAAGGGGGAAAATGGCGGAAGAGGGACAAGTGATTGGCTGCCACACCGTTGAGGCCTGGACCGAGCAGCTCGAGAAGGGCAAGCAGTCCAGCAGACTGGTACTTTTTTTTCCTTCCATCATCTTCTTTCTATTCCTCTCTGCCATTTTTATTTCGGAAATTTTTCGGGATTAGGGTTTAGTATGTCATAAGACCGAGAACTGTTTAGGACTTGTTTGGCTGGCGTTGGAATCTGAATTGGAATATCGATAGGAATGGGAGACTAAGAGGGAAATTCTATTTTCTGTCGGTGCCTCCCTGTTTGTTTAAGATACTTGGAGCTTCTTCCGGTTCGATTCTACCGTTTTCGCAATGAATTTTGCAGCTCCTAAGTTAGTTTCAAATGTGGATACAATTTCATTTTCTGTGTAAAATGGGTTTGCGATTGAAACTTGGAAATTAGATTTTCGCCCTCTCAAAATGTATTTTGCTGTTTTAATCCATTATTGACTTTCCGGCCTTCCTAGAATGGTAGTTTTTTAAGGGAATGATTTTCCAATCCCATTCCAATTTGTCCATTGGTATTTTTGGAGGCTATTTCTTATCAATATGGTCGATGTACATATAGATCGTGGTGGACTTCACTGCATCATGGTGCGGGCCGTGTCGTTTCTTCTCTCCGATTCTCGCAGAGTATGCTAAGAAGATTCCCTATGTTACCTTCCTGAAAGTGGATGTGGACGAGTTGCCGGTGAGTTCTTTTAAATACTCGATCTTCGTCGGTTGTTTCCGATCTGGCAATGCCATGGAAAGTGTGCGCAACAAAGTGTTGAACTTGCTCTGATGCTAAGCGGCTTGCTTTCTGCAGACTGTTGCCGAAGAATGGAAGGTGGAGGTGATGCCTACGTTTCTGTTTCTGAAAGAAGGGAAGCTTGTGGACAAACTTGTGGGTGCCATGAAGGATGACGTCATTGTTACCATAAATAAGCATGCAAATGTTGCATGATGGCCATGGTGTCTTTGCATTTGTTCCTGGTCGTAAGCGTGTAGCTATGGATCTGGTATCCAAATCCGTTACCCCGAGTCGGGTAATTTAGCGTTGTAATATGGATTATCGCCACCAAGTTCTTCAAGTTTGTACGAAAAATTCTGATTTTGTTTCAACCAGGACCTTTATTACCTGATACAAGTAATCAAAATTTATTAACAATACTTGAAACACCGGGATTCGAACACATGTAATTTCCTGAATTATGCACAAGTATTACCATCTGAACGTCCCAGCGTAGCTACAGCTACCGCAACCACCATTTGCACAGGCCACCTCGTATCTCCCTACGTTCTGCTATTTTACCTCATGCTTTGTGAAAGTTCGTCTGCAAGTTCCAAAGTTCAAAGTCGGCCTTCGTGTCGTAGATGCGACCATCTTTTGCTGCAAATGTACATGTAGCATCTCCAACTTTGTAATAAATTGAACCATTTCAACGGCTGTTGCCCTTGTCTTGCTGCTTGGGAAGCTTGATCCCAATCAGCAGACAAGGCTCCTTTTCGATAGACCAAATTCATTTCCCCTCCCTTCAGTCCTACCTGTTCGCAGAGAACAACAACCTGAGCTCAAATTCCGACCATCTGAAAGCAGATCAGAACCAGATTTGGTAAGATCACTCCGGTCATCTTAAATCTATCTTTCCCTCAGCCCTTGAAGCATTACAGGAATAGTATTCCCGTTTTCCATAACTCGCTACGTAATTCTTCAACAACGACGAAACAAACAAGAGAATCAGGCAGTTCGTGAGCTCCGGCTTACAATGGGATGCAGGTAAGATGAACCAACCAGTAATCCAACAACAATGCTGAGCAGGGAAAATTTATTTGTTCCCATTATAATTCCGAGGAGCTTACGTGGACGCTGACAAGAACTGAACTTTGGCTCACTTAAAAGGCCGTTTTGATTAAATTTTAATACGGATGAATTAACTTGATAATTCTTTTAGTTTACTGTCTATAATAGTAGAAACTTTGTTTTAATTTTCTTTTTTATTCGTTCGACATTTCTTTTTGAAATGGGTGAATATGAGAAACCAAAAGGATATATCTGATATTCGTGTGGATCTTTGGACTATGCTCCAATTGGCAATTGCACAAGACAAGTAAAAGATTGGTCGGAAAGAGGTAACGTTTATCCATTCTTTTGTGCCATGTAAAAGCTTAAGATTCGGAAGTTACATAGAATTTGGTGTGTCTTTTAGGTTCTGACGATGTCTGATGTCTCATGAGTAGCATGCTATCGATAGAGAATCTATACAGTACAACTACGTCCTGAAACATAATGGTCATCTCTCTTACCGATATGTACAACACATGTGTCTTTGACCGTGACCAATTCAAGATAATCAAGTCCCAAAAAAATTTTCATAATTTGGTCAAACACCAATTTTTTTCCATGACTTGGTATTGACATTCTAGGTGAACACTAATTTTATAATTTTTTTTGGAATACTATTTTTGTAGTAAAACTATTAAAAAAAACCATATGTGCCACTTGGTTTGTATTAACCGCATCTTAAAATTATTTACAAAATTGTGATACGTTACCTTTTGATATAGACTGTTGGGTCTGTTAATTCTACTCCGCACCTGCGAAAAATGTCTATATTTTAATTATATTGACAGATTGGGTAACTGTTTGAACGGTGGAGAATCATAAATTAATTTATATTTTAGTATAAAAATATTTAGTGAGTTTTCGGTAATTTGTTGGAAATCTTGAAAGAAAAATTAGGTCGATTCGTGATTGAACCCCTTTGGGTTCTTTCTTGTAAAAGGTGATAGTGTTCAATTTATTTTGTGAATTTTGTGTTAAAAAATTTATGGATATGTCCATGTGGAACATAGTTATTTTTCTGAATCTAGGTTTTTTAATACACTGAAAAGATATCCGTATTATTTAGACACATAAAATTGAACCCTAAACAATAAATGAATATGTATTGACAAATTGATAAGATATTTGTGATTGACCTCGTTAAACCAAATTAGAAATTTAAAATTTAGGTTATTGTAGTTTAATCCTTCTTTTGAAATATGCTTTAAAAAATTATTATCTCATTCCGAGATGAAATTTTATTCTCTCGACTTCGTAGTACAAACTAATATATAACTCTTTTAAAAATTTCCACATTTTTTAATGTATTCTCTTATCAACCTGCAAAATAGCTCATGAAACACTAGAGAAAATAAAGTAGTAGTAACTAATGAGTATTACATTTGCCAATTACAACGTAGCAGCTATTACATCGTTTTAGTTGGAAAAAAAAGGGAATTAGGCTAAGGTCCCTGTACTTTGGGGATTCAACTCGTTCAGTCCCTATTGTTTAAAAACTATTCTTTGGATCCTACTGTACAAAATAACCGACCTTTTTAGTCCCTAAAAGTCGACATATTTTTTTTAATAACTATTATACCCTTGGTTTAAAAAATTAACTCAAACCCGAACCCAAAATCAAAGAAACCAAACCAAAACAATTATAATTAAACCTAATCAATTAAAATCAAACCAAGTTAATCTAAACTCAATCGAACCCAATGCAACCGATACAAACACTAACCCTAACCAGACCAATACCTTTCTTCTTCTTCCTTCTTCTCCAGCGTCGTTGAATATGGCCGAAGTCAGTGACAGTCCATCGTGAAGGCTCCAAGGCCAAAAATATATATGAACCGATCAGATTATTGTTGTTATTCTTATTCTTTTGTGTGTTTCTAAAGTCGGTTTTCACGAGGATCGTCGGCAATAGCCTCGTTGAGATCCTCCCCCTCGCTGATACCCCCGGTGGCCCATGGAAGGTTTACGACATATCCCCCTCCTGCCTGGAACGCCGACCACCCCGACGACTAAATCCAGTGCAACGTCTCTGACGAGGACGATGCCCTAGCCAAGCTCTCGGAGCTCACCGACATCACCCATGTGTTCTACGTGATGTGGGCCTCACGGGAGACGGAGGTCAAGAACTGCAAGGTCAATGGTCATATGCTCCGGAATATTCCCTTCGAGCTCCTCGGGAATATCCCCGCCCACGAGCCACCGCGATCTGTAAGCACGAAGGGAGTCGGTTGCTGTTCCTGGGGTCGAACGGAGCTTGGGAGTGTTATTCCATTTCCATTGCTTTTGATGCGGATTTGGGGTCGAACGGGGCTGGGGTCGAACGGGGCTTGGGTCGAACGGTGGCGGAGCAGCACATATGTGCCACAGTGGAACTCTAATTCACACGCCGGAGAAGAAGGAAGAATAAGAAGGTTACTGGTCTGGTTAGGATTAGGGTTAGTATTTGGATCGGTTGGATTGGGTTTGGATTAACTCCTGCTTTTAGAGCCAAGACCAACAGTCAAAGAGTTTGGTTCAGCTAAGCTACCTGACGATTTGGGAGCAATTAAAAGGCTGTAGCTGAGTTGTCTAATGGGAGAGGCGTTGACTATAGTTTTCGAGAATAATAAAAAGCTTGGCAGAGAGAGCAGTATGCTCAAAGAGGCCGAAGTTGCGGACTTCTGTAAAATCGAAGTCCAAGAGGCTGCCATGATGGAACAATTTGGCGGTGAAAGGCAGAAGCTATTGAAAATATGTGAAAGTGATTACTGGAGGAAGGTTGCTGCAAGTGATTATTGGAGGAAGTTTAAACTATTGAGTTGGAAAGAGGAACCACCTGATGTGAAGCAACTCCGTTTGGCATCCTTGCGGGTTCATTCGATGCATTTCCAACAGGTTGCAAGGCGGCAGTCGATGATGACGTCGAACCCAGTTGGTACACACATGAGGATTCCAGCTCGAGGACGAGCTGTCTCGCGAGGGTGGGAGAAGTGTTACGTATTAGTCTTATTAGGAGTTTATTTACCTTTACTAGTATTTCCTATTCTTATTAGTTGTGTTTTCCAATTTAGTAGTCGAGTCCTAGTAGTTATGTTCCTATTCGGTAGTTGAGTCATATTAGGTATGTGTCTATTATGTGTAATCGTTTGGCTATATAATGCCTATGATACCTAGGGTTTATTCAGCTAAGAAATAAGAAGTGTTTACATTTATTATTCGTTTATCTAGTTTTATCAACTCGGCACGAAGACGACGAGGTTCAAAGCCTCGAAATCCTACCGCGCACTGCTGCCACTTGCGTAGCAACCCGGTTCATAACACCTAGGCTATCCCGTGGTCTTCTAACAAATATGAGGTATGCGTCTGTGAACAATGATTGTTATGCACAGTCTCTAGTCAAGACGGACTCCATAAGCACATCCTCCATGCTTCCCATGAGCTACACAAGCATATTGTGCAACATTACAACAGTAAAAAGAGGTTTCCCAAGATTCAAATTTTGGCTGGGAATCTGAGATGTCTTTCCCAAAAGTTCTTGGCGACATTATCGAGTCTCTAGCTGGGGCTATACTTGTTAATTTTGGGTACGCTAAGAAAGTTGTCTTTCAGAGTATAAGGCCATTACTGGAGCCTTTGGTTACTCGAGAGTCGGTTCAGCTCCACCCTGTTAGGAAACTCAACAAATTCTACCAAAAGCAACATTCAGAACTGAGAGAACCTACTACCATTTTGGATAGACCGCAACGCACATTTTTAGAGATCAACGCCATAGCTTGGATGCGATACTCGTGCTTTTCCATCGCATGGTGAGTGAGATTGCCCTCTGATTCTGGGGATTGCTTCTCCTCGCAGCGGAAGCAGGATCTCCTTGGGGCACTCTGTATTGCACTGAGGTTGCGCCAGACACCGCACATTATTGAGGTTATTAGACGATGCCCCCCAGACTGGCTCAAGTAAAATGCGGATGGCAGCTCACTAGGTGTCCCAAGTCAAGGCCAAGCAGCGGGCATTTTTCGCACTTGCCAAGTGGGTCCCACCATCCCCTTTTTTCAAAGGGACGTTGACCATCCACCAACATCACATGGACGGGCGCCATATGGTAAATTACCAGCCCTCCCTCCCTTCTGGCCCACCCACCCAAGCATCCCCGGGACGCGGGTGCAGAGGGTCTAAAGATACACATTCTCGATCCATGATAAAATATTGTTTTTCTGTTTAGGATTAGGAGAATCTCTGAAATCGGTTTGTTTACAAGTTTCAACTTATTACATTAGCTACGGGTAAAAATGTCATACAAATTACTTTAAAGAAAGAAAAATCATAAATTCCCGTATGCACGTGGTTAAGAGAGACTGTATGGAACCAACTTATAAAAGAGAAGGTTAGGACCTAAGACGGTCTCTAAACGACTCGAGCCGCATCAACTCATCCTTTATAAATGATAATTTTCTTTGGTGAGTAATAGTGTAATCCTTCAATAAGAGAATTGGCTTGAATCCAATCAATCAGCTGTTTGAGAATGAATTGTGAAAGAAGAAGCTGCACGAAGGCACGAAATATTAGTAATAGTAATAGTAATAACAATACAAGAGCATATTATATAAACATACGCAATACAATCTCCTTTCCAAAACAATTAAAAAAACGAAACCTCTCCAGGAGCCATTCATACATGGCTAGTGGCAAGAACCATGTTCTTCCTACTATAACAAAATATGAGAGGCTCCGAAAATGAACAAAAACCAGAGTTCAGTTCATCCTAGAAGTGTACCCAAAACAAAAGATGGAGCTGGTGGTTAGTAACTATCGTTTTTTTGCTTCTTCTGGCCTCGGCCTCGCCCTCGGCCCCCTCTACTGCCACTGCCTCGACCGAGGGGAATTTTAGGATCTCCGCCAAGTCACATGTTACTGAGGTCCGCATCACACTTGCCCAATTATGTCCTAGCTCAACATAAAGAAACAAGAGAGAAAGTTCACTTTCAGAATAACAATGGGAATTCTATCTCACCCGGGGGGCATGAAGAGCACTGCAACGTAGTGATCAATGCTCCTACATCGGCTAAAATCATTTCGGCTGGGGAGTATATTGATCATACAACCATTGAGGAGCAAGATGATCTTACCTCGATCGAGAGGAGCAAGCCCAAGTTAACACTCAATTTACCACATCCGGGGAGCAAGACATACACATGATGGAGACTGTTGAACCAAGTAAGAGTACAGTGAAGCGATTATCTACTGTGCAAATTCCACATCACTTCAATAAATACTCATGCATGGAAAAAGATGTTAAAAAATGGCCAAAATCAACCAGAACTGGTACGAGATATCTTGAGTACGCGTGGGTCAAGAAAGATGTAGTTACTCGGTTGAAGATTGAGCAAAATATTCTCCAAAATAGTAAGATTACTAAGATCTGGGTGCCCAAGAAAGAGCTTGCATGGTCTAAGAAAGAACCACGTAAGATACGAGCTACAAGAAGTGAGCAACATATAAGGTGCCAAAACTATCATATGGAGCCTATGCGAAAAAAGTGCCAAGAAAACCAAACTCACACTCGGGGGGCAAATGTCAAGAAACTCGTCAACTGAATTTCACAAAGACTCAACGAAGAAGGTTGAAGGAAAGGATTCAAGAGCAAAAGGTTAGAGACTTTCAACAATGTTCGTACAGTTATTTTAGTGAAAAGTATGGAGTTTCTACTCAACCATATAAGGCTAAATTCAAGTGCCCTCGGAAAAATTATGAGCACACGAATATACCCAGAAGAGGGATCATCTACAGGCCGACAATGGCTAGGTCTCAGGGCATATGTGATTCGATTCTATCTCCTCACGAGTAGTCCAGTTTATACATTAACAAGCTCCAAGATACTCCAGTATACAACGAATTAAGGAAACCAGTGAGCACGCAAAAGGTACTTTGGAGGAGATCAAGAATAGCAGGCTCATTTTCGGAACTATCAAAGACAAACACAAAGTAGAGGGTTGCGTAATGCTTGTACACAAGACGGCTATCATGCCAACGTTCAGTTAGTTCAGTCATAAATCATATCAGAACGCCTACGATGCGGGACAAATCCGAAAGGCCAACGATCAGAGAGCACTTACAGGACCGAAAATGGTATCCGCCTCCACAAAACTGCTCACATCAGATGAGACCCAAAAAAAGAGAAACGAGAACACCAAAAAAAAACGATGAGACCAATTACTTCCAAGTATAAGCTCCTTCCGTCTCTCTACAGTCTGATTCTCCACCCAATACAAACAATTTAAAAAGAGAGAGAGAGAGAGAGAGAGAAATGGGTAAGCATTACTAGTTTGGGACACGAAGGGCAATAACTCCAATTAATTCACAACGAACGTGATTTTTTCTCAATTCTCTCCTCTCTTCCAACTTTTCTGTTGTTGAAGGCTGTTTGGTCTATTTGGGCCTATGGGCTTCCAGAGAAGGAATATTTTGGGCCTCGTTATGGGCCTCTGTGCTCTAAAATAAGCCCACTTAAGCCCAAAAATATCTACTCTGCTCTGCCTACTTGACCCAACCGCCGAGGAGGGGAAATCTTAGGGTGCGTTTGTTTTCTAGGCTAGGACTGGACTGGACATAAAATTTAGTCCAGTTTTAAGTTTGGTGGTAAAATAGGCCCGCACAAAAATTATTTTTTGTCTCGTCCAATTTCTAAAAACTGTCCCTGCCTCCCACGTGGGACAAGAGAATCTGTCCCGGGCTTAAAACTTATTTACATAAATATTCCAAATTTACTCTTCTTCCTCTACTCCGAAGGCTCTCCTCCTCCTCAACCCGTAACCCTATCTCCGTCTCAGTGGATTCCTCCCTTACCTGCGTGAAAACCAAATTTTAATTTAGTCCCCAAGTTGTAAATTTAATTACAATTAAAGGAAATAGATTGCAATTTACACCAAAATTGACATTAAACACGATTTTTGGATCAAATAATCACAATTGAACTTGATTCAAAAATTCATACATCAACCAGAACAATACCTAAGTTTGCTCGAATACCAATTGAAGGATTCAGATTGCGATTAACACATAATTATGAGTTAATTCTTCTTATAATTAATATGCTTATATATTAATTAAAACAAGACTTACTTATTGTAGCGTGCTTCCGCAGGACCTCCATAACGAGGTATTGCTACTGGTCGATTCACGTTCATGAACGGATCGGATACGTGAACAGATTTCCAAGAATGGCATCACTCCACAAGTTCTAAGACTTACAGGGACTAAATCATAATAGTCCCTTCTCTGTGTGGATATGTCTGGAGTGGCAAACTTACGAAATGGTCACACGGGCTTCCCTATATATAGGAAAAAAATCTCTCCAGCTATTTTTTCACGCAAAGCCTAGAGGTGACATATGGCAGGGATGACATCAGCAATGACGTAAGCTCTGACGTCATTTCCACCACCTCCTCCCCCTTTTTCTGCTTGGATCGGACCTGGCCCAGTGGGCCCAAATCCAACACATGGATTGGTCACTGTGTGAACTCCATTATACTTTACTTTTTCTATTTCCAAAACACAATAATGTTTGAAAGAGACCGTATAAATTTTAATATTCTGTTAGGAATAAAAAAATAAATATAATTACATCTTAAAAATTTTATAGTAATTCTACCATAAATATCAATTCTAATATAAGTTGTACGCAATTTTAAGTAATTTTTTTTACCAAATTACTAGAACAATTTTTAAATAATTATCCTTAGAAATTGGACGGGAAAGTGATCAGAACGTCCTCGCCACTTAATGGACGTACCATGGCACCTGATGCGATAAATATCGGGTTAAAAATACGTGCAAGAGAACACGATCGATCAAGTAATAGAATGATAAGTAAAATCGTCTCCACAGGGACAAATTGATCAATTCTCTAAGTACTGGATTATGAATTCGCAACTTTAATCTAAGCAACTCAATTCGAATGATTGGATTATGATTAATTACTACGAAACGCTGAACAAACTAGGGTTGTCAATCCTGAATTTGCACAACGATTAACTAACTTAACAAACAAAAGAACGAGAACGCGATCTATGTTACGTACTAAGTTCGTCACTCTTAACACGCGAACACTCAACACGAATTAA
>SOPF01029188.1:65777-84626 GCA_012979155.1 Hypericum perforatum
TGTTGTTGTTTGTGTTCATTTATAATTTTTCTCGAATTTGAACCGCTAGATCCAAAAATACTGGTTGTGGGTCGATGTTATTTTTGCTCTGAAATTTGAATTAGCAGCTTTAATTATAGAGCAACTTTATTCCACCAAAAATTATAGAGCAACTTTACACATGTTATGTTTGGTTAGTGGTGCAGTGTCAGTATCCACTAATTCAATTTTTATAAAGACTAAAGATTAGTGATAATTTGCCCAAGTTCTTTTACAAAAATTAATAAAAGAAGAAAAGCAAATCTTATTTGTTGTAAAGTCTACCCGTTATTGTTAAGTAGATTGCCGTAAATAGGATGTAAGATCTTGACGATGTTGGTATCTTGGTATAATCAGTATTTTAGCCATTTGACTATTTTAAACACACAAAAATACAATGCATGTTTCTTATTGAATTATCTACAAGATTATTATTATGATATCGATGGCGAGCGATTGATTTCTCTTTTGGGTCCAATTTATGAGTCAAATTCTCTTGATACTTTCCTCTTTTTCCATTTTAATGTTCAAGAGTTTTGACGGGGCAAAGTAATTGCAACCCGTACTTTTTTTTTTTGAGGAAAATTGCAACCCGTACTTATATATGTGAGATATTGGAACGAATTTTGGTGATGCATTTAGACAACATGAAAATATAATGACACGTAGACATTTGTTTGGACGGTAAAGATATTTTCAAAAGCACAAATATAAGAACAACTTAGTATGTGATCGGATTTTGATTATTTCCCGCGAAACCTACTGAGAAATCCGAGTGGGAAACTGAAAATGAAACGGCGAGGAACGCGATTGCGCCACCCGCAGCTTCTGCGCCACCCGCAGCTTCTGCGCCGTGCCCCCAGCTCCTCGGCCAGCAATTGCCCATCCGCCGGAGGCGGAAGCGGTTTTGGCCTCCCCACCGACAAGCACCGCCAGGACGAAGCAGTCGCCTTCATCAATGCTTTCCTCTCCTCCCGCAACTCGCTTCTCTCCCTCAGGACCCACCCCGTCTCGTCCACGAAGGAGAGCCGCCAACACCAACCATTGTCCGTGTATGATCCATACTAGTTCTGACCAACTGCCCATCCTACCTCATCTACGTTCTTGATAGCACGTCTTTGTCTCAGTAGAGTCTTTCAGTGGTATGTTTCGGTCCTCTTCCCCATTACTTAGAAATGACTTCGAAAGAGTGAGCCACCGGTTCAGGTACAAGAGACTATCATTATTGCCTGGATAATTACACATCCAACCCGTAATCACAATGACCCAATTGCAAGAGCAAAGCTCTACCAACTCAGCTATATCCTCCCAAGCCAAAGGGAGCATGATGGGTGCTTAAAACACTCATTACTTGTGTCCATTTTCTAGTTTGTTCTTATTTTTTTAGGTTCTTTTATTTTAGTTTTAGTTATCTTTGTCTTAGTTTTCTTTATTTTATGTTTTTAGTTGTGTATTTTGTTTTTCATTATGTTTTATGGTTTTTAGGAGCTAAGTCCAGGAAATGGATGATGACCGAGCTAGATGAGTGGATGTATGGACGAGAGGAATGATGCAAAGGCAAAGTAGAGCAACACTGAAGACCTGGCGCACGCCAGAAGAAGGTGGTGTACGCCAGAAATGCACCATAAGCAAATGACCACGAGTAAAACAACCAAACGTGAATGACCGAGCACCTAAGACCTGACACATGCCAGGCACAGTTGGCAAGCACCTGAGGATCTGGCTCACGCCAAGAAGAGTTGGCACATGTTAGACCAGATAGTGACAGAGCTGCCACTTGCCTCTTTGAGTGGAAAACACTGGAGGGGGCCATGCACTCAGGATTTCTTGGCTTTCTAGTGACTATGGCAGACCATTATGGTGTGTGTGTGGATAGTTGTTAGGATATTATGTTAGTTTATATTAGTTTTTACTTTTGACTTTTGTTTTATGTTAATAATGAACATTAGTGTAGAATAGACAAAGGAGAGAGTATGAGAGAGGTGTGCAGCAAAAACTTGGGCCATCTTTCAGTAAAGAACGTGAGGAAGAAAGCTAGCTTCACACTTGTAAAGCTTTCTTCACTTAAACTCTTCATTTAGTTAATTAATGCTAAGTATGTTCATGTTTATGTGTATATTGTTCTTTGCAAGCATGTGTGAGTAGTTAATCTGTGAGTTTGGTGGCTTGAAGCCAATACTTTGTCACGGTGAAAAGAGGGTTAAAAACATGATGAACATGTCAAACTAACGAACTTAATGCCATGCTAAACTTGCTTGATCACCAAGGTTAGAACTTAGTTTAAACTTGAAACCGAAAGGAGATAGTTCAAATGGAAAGGTTAGTTAGATAAGTTGTTGGTTCGAGTTGCTAATACTCTTACTCAGTGATTTATTGTCCTTAAAGTGATGCATATAGTTGGTTATTTGCTGTGCTTAGTTGGTTTTTGGGGTCGAGAGAACATCTTACCATTCTAAGCATGGTAAAGAAGCAATTTAGGCCATTCTAGCACGAGAGTGTAGTTTGGTTGATTTCAAAACACTAGGACCATGTTATGTACTTAGTAAACCTTCTGAATTTGATGATTATTGTGGTTTTAAGTTCACCTTGGTCATTTGTGCATATTAAGTTGTTAAAAATCTGTTAAAAAACCAAACCTTCAAGTAACTAAGTTCATAATTAGTAGATTAGTAAACTGACTTAGAATGAGTGTTTCCATCAAACCACTTCATAAATTTATCTTAGACAAGTTACAAATCCTAGTTGAAGCTTTAAACTCGATCTTTGTGGGACGATTTTACCTTACTTACTCATTTGTGCAACTCTGCTTAAAAAACTATTGTGTTGGCGCACGCCAGAAATCGGTAGCGTACGCCAACTTTGGCCATCCGAGGCAAAAATTCTCACGCTAGAAGTGTTGGCGTACTCCAACACTTCTAAATCGTTAAACTTGGTGCATGCCAGACATTGTTGGCGTACGCCAGGTTATCTAGGCAGACGACCTATCGTCTAGAAAAACAGCAAGAAACTTTTAAGGATAAGAGCATACCCTCTCGGAAGAGAGCGCAGAACAAATTGGTGCCATTGCTGGGGATCTAGTTTAAACGCTCGATTTAGTTAACAAACTTGGATTAGTAAATTTTTATTTTCATAATATAATATAATATAATAATATATTTTTAATATAAAAAAACAAAACCCAAAAAATTAATTTTAAATTTTATAGTACTTGTAAAACAAGTTACTTGCGAGGAAAATTACGTGCATGCCCTTAATTAGGTCAACAAAAAAATTTTTTGTTAGAATTTGAAGAAGATATTACTCGACTAGAAAGGTCATTGCGCAAGGGAAAAAGAGAGAAAGTCAAAATGGATCAAAGGCAAGAAGGACAAGGAGTTGAAGCTCAAGCACCTTGAAAATCATTGATGGACCATGGGAGACCAACATATGAAGGGGCAAGAACTGGAATTTAGCAGCCAGCTATTGAAGCCAATCATTTCGAAATCAAGCCGGCAGTGATTTATATGCTCCAAGCATCGAGTCAGTTCTATGGACTACCTAACGAGGATGCAAACAACCATCTAGGAAATTTTATAGAATTAGCTGATAACTTTAAGTATCCTAGAGTATCTGATGATACTGTTAAGATACGAATGTTTCCATACATGCTTAGGGACAAGGCTAAATTGTGCTACAAGCAACTTAAAGGTTCTCCAATCACAACATGGGCAGAACTGGAAAATGCTTTTCTGGATAAGTATTTCCCATATTCGAAGACGAGCAAGCTTATTAAGGAGATAACCAATTTCGAACAATTAAAAGGTGATTCGTTTAATGAAACGTGGGAGAGATTTAAGGAATTGCAAAGGAGTTGACCTCATCATGGTTTATCTGAGGAGTCCTTACTCAAAACTTTTTATTTTAGCCTTTCACCTATGACAATGGGGATTGTAAATGTTGCCTCCAATGGGAATTTATTGAGGATGGAAAGAGATGAAGCTTACCATATTCTGGAAGAATTGGCTGTTACGAATAGGATAATCGCAAATGAAAGGAAGAAACATGTCAGAGAGTTGAGGGAACTAACTGAGCGAAGCGATAAGAGAGGGATGATTGAACTTGATGCTTCATCATCAGTTTAAGTTTAATTAGATTTGATGGCAAAACAGTTACGAGATTTATCTTTAAACAAAGTTGATGCAGTCACCAACCACCAAAATTGTGAAGCTTGTGGCAACACTGGCCATGAGTTGAGTCAAAGTGCTTTGATGAACCAACAAACTGAGATAGTCAATTTCGTTAGTGGTCAAGGACAAGTAGGAAAAAGAATGAGGAACAATCCATATTCCTCAACATACAATCCTGGATGGAGGAATCATCCAAACTTTTCATGGAAAGACAGGAGCAATGATGATAGTATGGCAATTGTTCCTGATAAAGGACTACCGTTATGAGCCCAACAACAAGGACCACCTGGTTTTCAACCATGAGGATTTTTAGGAGAAAGAATGGAGGCCCTATAGGAAAGATTTGACAAGGTAGAGAAATTCATCCAACAAACTGAAGAATCATCCACTAACCAAAGCGAAATACTGAAAGCCTTGGCAAGCCAAGAAGCGAGGCAAAATAATTTGGAACAATTCCTTAGGGGATAAACAACTGCCATGTGTAACAGTTAAAGTTTTAGCATTGAAAGTCTTCTTTCATTTGCCGCTGACCTTGACTAAATAAGAGATAGAACGAAAAAGTTATAAATTTTCTAAGTTGCATGCCCAAAACACGCTCAACCACCAACTTCCTTTTAGAAAGTAGAGTGGACATAGTACACTTGGAAAGGACATTGCAACAAGAAAAACTTCGACAAGAAAGGCTAAATCAAGAAAGACAACAACAAGAAAGGATGGATTCCTTTGGTTACCATTGGTACAATGGAATTCAAGGTTCATTTTTTGACGAAGAAGTTGAGGACACACGTGAACTGGTGGAAGCAAATCAAAGAAAACTCGATCTCACCCAAGCTCAGCATTGGAATTGTGAGTGGTACAGATGTGAGGGACATGAGAAAAGTCAATGTGCAAAATACTGGTTCCCCACCCACCATGGAGCACCTTTAGTTTATGAGAATTTTGAGCATTACGGTGAGGGGCAACATGAAACCATTTGCCCTCCAGCATGGAGCAGAAATCCTTATTCCTCATGGTGCAATGAAGAAGATCAACCTCTAAGGTTTGATACCTTTGAAGATAGATTAGACTCAATGAAAGCAAGAATAGATAAGATGTTTGAAAATGGTGATGATATACTCAATAAGTTTGAGAAATTGTGTACGCCAAGTTAAACTTCTGAGAGAGCGTAAGCTCACTCAAATGATATTTGCAATAATGACATACAAAAGATGCCATCTTCATTAAACCATTTGAGTTAAACTATCATTTAGGAGAAACTAATGAAGTGCAAGCGAAGGATGACGATAAGCAAATGGACTTGAAAGTTGAGGAACCTTCAAACATTCCTCAACCATCATGCATCTATCCAACGTCATTCCTAGAAGATTTATATAGTATAGAAAATAAGGGGTGTTTGTGGGATTTTGAAATAGAGGATTGGTACCAGAAAACCACAATGAGCTTGTTTATTCATGCCAACGCACTTCTAAAAGAGGATAAAAAAATGAGGAAAAGGAGGAAGAGAAAGAAGAGATGGGGATTGAAGAGAGCACTAAAAAAGAAGCTGACGACCCTATTACTAGTGCTAATTTCTTTGAGGGCAAATCTTTCTCAACCATATATTTGGCGAATATTGAAAATTCGGAGGAAAAAGAGGAAGCCATATCTAAGGAAGAGTCTAGTGTTATCTGCCACAATATTTCACCTCGACTTCAAGATCCAAAAAGATTTGCTAAACCTTTACTATTAGATATGGAAAGTGATGGAAAAACACCCTAATGCGATAAATAACGGGTTAAAAATACGTGCAAGAGAACACGATTGCTCAAGTAATAGAATGATAAGTAAGATCGTCTCCACAGGGACAGATGGATCAATTCTCTAAGTACTGGATTATGAATTCTCAATCTTAATCTAAGCGATTCAATTCAAATGATTGGTTTGTGATTAAGTACTACAAACCGCAGAACAAACCTAAGGTTGTCAAACCTAAATTTGCACCATGATCAATTAACTGATCAAATAAAGAAGATGAGAACGTGATTGTATTACGAATTAAGGTCGTCACTCTTAACACGCGAATACTCAACATGAATTAACCAAATAATTAATGATCAAGTAGATGAATGAAAAGACAACACCTGACCACAAGTTATGAAAATAACTTGTCGATTGATTAATTCGAATTGCCAATCACAATTCTCCAAGTTTGAAAGCAAGAAGAACGAACTAGGGTTGTCTCTTGTGTAAAAACGTTCAAGAGTCATCTTAACCTAAAGTTCAAGGCCTTATATAGGCCAACATAAAACAAAACCTAAAAGAGAAGTCCTAAATTGACTAAACAGATCTTCTAAGTTTTCCCGAGCAATCCAGCGGGTCGCTGGCTTTTCCAGCGGTTCGCTGGATCTTATCAGTTCACCCTCTGTCACTTTCGACTCTCCAATTCTTTAGACCTTTCTATCCGCCATTGCACCATGCCTCACTACTTCGTCAATCTTCATGGAATCACCTACAAAACCACCAAATATTGACAAATTTCCTACTCCTCAACATAAACACAAAACGCATAAAAACATACTCGATATACAATGAAATGAGAATAAAGCGTGGACAAAATATGCACAAAACATAGGTAGATGTGTGTCCATTTATACGCACATCACAACTCCACACTTAAGTTCTTGCTTGTCCCCAAGCAAGTTGCATCAGAACTACCGTTTTCACGGCTCCTCCTTACTTGGAACAAATCGCGACATGCATCATCCTATCGCTAGTCATTCATCTCACTCAAGTGCCAAGAGCAATATTCATGTAAACCCAATACCCTCAACTGTTTAGCCTAACTTTCGTACTAAGTAGACCATACACGAGAACTTACACTCAGTGGGTAGGATTAATTTATTCTCACTTATATTGGGTAGTCAACTACCTATCACTCGCAAGCATGCTCAGGGTCAAAAAATATTATACTTCATACTTGACACTCTCTCAAGCAACGCAGGGCTCGTAATCAAGAGGGACTTTGCATAGGGTTGTAATGTGGCTTAGGGTAAGGGAAGGATAAATCAGTGGGTAGTGGCTACACCATCCAATCCGAGGGTTACATAAAAATCTAACTCTCGGCTATACTAGGCAACTCACCCTACAATAACTAAGCACTCAACCCAATGATCCCACATCCTAGAGGCATTCACTCGGGACAAGTCACTGACTTTTTGGTGTGCTTTTCGACTTCTTTTTTTTCTTCTTTTTTTTCTTTCACATTTTCACAAGGAACCTTTTCCATTCTTTTTCATTGTTCATTTTTCTTCTCCTTTTTTTTCTTTGTGAACTTTTCTTTTCTTTCATAACTTCATGCACATTTGATAGCAACTTATCCTGGTTTTTGACTGTTGGCCTCAATTCTACTCTTTTCAAACCCAATTGGTAATCAAGACCCCGGCTATACTACACCCTTACCAAAATACCCCACAAATGATGTCCTAATCCCTCAGATTAAGTGGTTAAAGGTCGGTGGGAGTTGGATATTGGCTCATGTAGTGGTGTGCAACTAGTAACTCAATGAAAAGGTTTAGGCTCAATGGGGCTATGCAATGGATAAGAACGGGTTTTTGGCTGTAAGGCTCTAAGCTCAACATCAAAATGGCCCCTAATATATAACTCACCCCACACTACAAAATCATGCCAAGTGCTAATATACTACTCCCATCACTCGAGACACGCGAGCACCTCATGAACAAAATAGAGACGGGAGTCTCATCCTTTAGCATAAATTCTCACAAGGTCACTCATCAAGCTCTCAAGCATGGTCTACCTAGTGCAACTATCAACTTAAATAACCAAGGTGTTGAGCTTACATAATTCCACTCATGACATTCAAGTTCAATTCCTGACTAAGCAATAAGATTTAGTGGTCACTCTAGGTTCACAAGTTTGGAGGTATGTTCATCAATTGCAAACGACTCAACACTTTAATCAAAAACACACGCCACACAAAGTAGACTCGAGCACATGCGTATGTTAATAAAAGAAAATAAAGTAAAACATTCCTAAAACATCACAATGCATACAGCGTGCAACTCCACACTTAGAGAATACATTGTCCTCAATGTGAAGTAGCAAGCAACAAGCAAAAACAAAGCACAAAAATCAAAACTGACAGAAGGAAAGAGAGGAGCAGTAACACCTGTTCATAGGTGAGGAGGCTGATGTGGTAGATTTGCCCGAAGCCACTCCCACTAGGCACGGTTGTATTCTTGATCAGCTTGATATTGACTCCGGAATATGGCATGATCGGAAGCAAGAGACTGGACCTGGACCTCTAAGTTCTCCAATCATTGCTCAAAGTTGGAACATGGAGGATCATCGGTTTCAAACATCCATAACTAGTCCCGGACAGCCTGGCAATCTTCCCATGGTACTTCTTTGTTAAGGAACGTGCCGTACAGAGTGTCTTGTTTGTAGAGCAAGTGCCACCTCACCAGCTAGTCACGAGTGATAATTGCCAGCCGAAAGATGTCCGCCAATGGAGGGGAGTCCCTACATGGCAAAAAGTGATGAACCAACAAAGCAACAACATGGCCAAGTCCTAGCCATTTGGGGTCAGTCATGTTCAACGTACGTTGAATAACATTGCAAATCAGCATAACAATGTTGAATGGTTTTCGGTTCTTGACACAAGAGAGGGCATAGATCTGGGGGCAAGTGAGTCAGTTATTCTCATACTGACCACTAAAGTAGGCACGCATAAAACGGTGTAACACACACATATAGAGGCCGGGGAGGAGGCTAGCAGGAGGCTGTGTTCTATAGTAAGGGAGACCAATTAGGTCCTTCTACCCTACTTGTGCAGCCCTATTGTTCTTAAAATCAAAAGCCCCACCCCCAGCTTGAAGTTCAAGAATGTTAACAAGCAGTTGTTCATCTACAGTGATTAGTCTACCGTAAAGCATGCGGTGAAACACACATCATTGACAGCTAATGTAATAGTGTTATAAAACTCAACAACTACCTTGGGGGAACATCTACGCTCATGTTAGCAAACAAATTCCATCCTAGATCATCTAAGGCATGGCGTAAATCAACCTCAACACCAAGCTCATGCATCTCACTCCAATCAATTGTCAAATATTCAACAAACCTACAATCCGCGAATTTAGTAAATTGCTCACCTTCAACCTCACTAAAGATGGGAAAAGGTGTGCCATACCTTCGTGCTATGTGGACAGACGGAGGTGGAGCAGAGCTTGACTCATCGGGGTGATGGGAAGATGTTCTGCTGTGCTTTGGAGCCATGGAGATAGTTAGAAGAAAAAGTTAATGACCGGTCAATGGCAGTCAATGGCAGTCAACGGTGGTCGTCAGCTTGATGGAAAGATCTTGGCAAGCACAGCAAAGCCCAATCGACAGTTGGTGGAGACTCGAAGCTGTGAGTCTGGGATCTACAGAAGAAAAGAATAGTAAAAGGGAAAAAACTTGAAATTGGGGAGGATTGCGCGATGGTCGGAATGGTGTGATGGTGTGGCATCAGTTGGGTTGTGGTGATTGAGAAGGATGTGTGGGTGGAGGTGTGTGGTATTGGGATGGGTGGGGTTTATGGAGGAGAGGAAGTTTGGAGGTGAGGAAGTTTGGAGGAGAGGAAGTTTGGAGAAGAGGAAAAGTGAAGGAGAGGGTTTAACTCGGGGGTTTTAACCCCCAAACTTCCAGCAGGTCATTGGAATTCCTAGCGGGTTGCTAGGTTTATCTCGGTTGACTTCCAGCGGGTCGCTAGAATTCCTAATAGGTCGCTGGGTTTCACCCTGGCCACTTCTAATGGGTCGCTGGAATTCCTAGCAGGTCGCTGGGTTTCACCCTGGCCACTTCTAGCGGTTTGTTGGAATTCCCAGCGGGTCGCTGGGTTTCACTGGATCGTTTTTTCTCCCTGAATCTGGCCTAGTATCTTCCCCAGCCTGTTGGTCCTGAAAAAACACTCTTTTTTTTTAAGGGTGACACTATGTACATTCCCTTATAAACCTACAAACTCAGGGAAACTCAGACAAGTGACTCTAAATATTGCAAAAATAAAAAGAAGACGAAGGAGGTAGTTCTAAGTTAATGTCATTAGCTTGACAGTGGTGTAGTCTTACTAAGGCACGGGATCGTAAAGGTCCATGCAGCCTTCTTGAGTGTCGAAATGGTCGCCGAAGTAAACCTTCAATCGTTGTCCATTTACCTTGAACTCCTCCTTAGTGTCATCATTTCGGATTTGGACAGTGCCATGAGGTGATATGGTGACAATGGTGTAGGGTCCAGTCCATCGCAATTTGAGTTTTCCTGGGAAAAGTTTAAGACGAGAGTTATAGAGAAGTACCTGTTGGCCCGCAGAGAACTCGCGGTGCAGGATCTTTTTATCATGCCACCTCTTGGTCTTCTCTTTGTAAAGCTTGGCGTTCTCATATGCTCCTAGTCAAAATTCTTTGAGTTTTTTGAGCTACAGCAAGCGTCTTTCTCTAGCTTTGTCGAGGTTTAGATTTAGTCGGCAGAGTGCCCAGTATGCCTTGTGTTCAAGCTCGACTAGTAGATGACATGCCTTCCCATAAACCAGTTGGTATGGTGACATTCTGATAGGGGTCTTGTAGGCTATCTTGTAGGCCCATAGTGCATCATCCAGCTTGCTGGACCAGTCCTTCCGCGATGGGTTCACCATGACTTCCAAGATTCTCTTGATTTTGCGATTTGACACCTCGACTTGACCACTAGTTTGAGGATGATAGGCTGTAGCAATCTTGTGAATGACTCCATACTTCATCAATGCATTGGCGAGCAAATTATTGCAGAAGTGCTTTCCTCCGTCACTGATAAGAATCCTGGGAGTTCCAAAATGACTAAAAATATTTTTCTGCAATAATTTAGTGACTACCTTTGTATCATTTATCAGGAGAGCCACTACTTCCACCCATTTGGAAACGTAGTCCACTACAAGGAGTATGTAGAGGTTTAGGTCGGATGGTGGGAACGGTCCCATGAATTTGATTCCCGTCGTCAAGAGATGCCCCATCACGGAATCATGGAGGTAGTTGATCTTTTCCTTGTTTGAATAGGTACAGTTTGTCCCATACATAAAACCTGACATCATGTAAAAATCTTTTCTTCTGCTCGGAAGAAAGGTTAGGGGGTATGATATTGCTAACAAGGTAATTAACAAAATCAGCATACCAAGGCACAGATATGACATCTAGCGTATATAATTGTTCATCAGGGAAAGATTCATTAATATGAGAGAAAGATGTTACCGATGGGTTTTCAAGGCGCGAAAGATAATCAGCCACTGGGTTGTCCACTCTCTTTCGATCACATATTTTGATGTCAAACTCTTGAAGAAGGAGGATCCATCTGATGAGCTAGGGCTTAGCGTCCTTCTTAGTGAAGAGGTAGCGTATAGCTGCATGGTCTGTGTTTACCGTCACTTTGCTTCTGAGCAGGTATGAGCGGAATTTATCAAGGGAGAAGATTACTGCTAGAAATTCTTTCTCTGTCGTGGCATAATTGACTTGAGGAGTGTCCAATATGCGGCTGGCATAGTAAATTGCATGAAATCCTGTGGTCTTTCTCTAACCGAGTACAGCGCCAACTACGTAATTGATTGCATCACACATGCTCTCAAATGGTAGATCGCAATCGGGTGCTATAATGATCGGTGCAGAGACAAGTGCTTCCTTAAGATGCTTAAAGGCTGACTTGCATTCTTTATCAAAGATAAAAGGAACATCCTTCTCAAGTAATTTGCATAGCAGCTTCGTGATTTTTGAGAAGTCCTTGATGAACCGCCTGTAAAATCCAGCATGGCCTAGGAAGCTCCGTACTCCCTTTACAGATAGTGGAAGATCGTTGACTTCCAGTTTGGCCTTGTCAACTTCTAGCCCGTCACTTGATATTTTGTGGCCAAGGACCACTCCTTCAGTAACCATAAAGTGACATTTTTCCCAGTTAAGCACTAGGTTAGTCTCCTTGCAGCGTTCTAAAACCTGTCCCAAATGCAGAAGGCATCCTTCAAATGAGTCTCCAAAAACTGAGAAATCATCCATAAAGATCTCGATTTGACGCTCAACCATGTCAAAAAAAATTGCCATCATACACCGCTGAAAGGTGGTAGGTGCATCACAGAGTCCGAACGACATTCGGCGAAAAGCAAAAGTACTATAGGGGCAGGTGAATGTGGTCTTTTCTTGATCTTCAGATGCAATAGGAATTTGAAGATAACCAGAGTAACAATCCAAGAAGCAGTAGTAAGCATGACCTACTAGTCTATCCAGCATCTGATCAATAAATGGCAGAGGGAAGTGATCCTTTCGGGTGGCTTTGTTCAGCTTCCGAAAATCAATGCAGACCTGATGTCCCACCACTACTCGTGTAGGGATAAGCTCATTGTTTTCGTTGGGAACAACTGTAATACCTCTTTTCTTTGGGACACACTAAGTAGGGCTTACCCACTTAGAATCTGAAATTGGGTAGATAATGCCAGCATCAAGCCATTTGATTACTTACTTCCGGACCACCTCCTTCAACTTCGGGTTAAGCCTTCACTGGGCTTCCACCGATGGTGTGAAGTCCTCCTCCAAAATGATTTTATATTGACAAAGAGATGGACTGATGCCTTTCATATCACCAAGTGTCCATCCCAACGCTTCTTTGTGCCTTGTAATCACGTTGATGAGCTATTCTTCCTGCTCATGCATCAATGATGCAGAAATAATTACAGGAAGCTTATTACCTTCACACAGGTAGGCGTACTTCAGATGTCCTGGTAGTGGCTTGAGTTCCAATTCAGGTGGTGTGAGAATAGTTGCTTGCAACTTGACTCTGGGTATGTTGTCCAGCTCTAGTGATTCTGCTATACGCACCTATGATACTTGCTCTATTACTTCAGAGTCAGCCTCTTCCACTTCAGACTCCAGCACTACTTCCAAGTTGCTTTCGGTGGAGGCCTCTAAACTGCTCAGAATCTCATCTATCACGTCAATCCTATAACAGTCATCATCGATAGATGGATACCTGGCTACGTCGAAGACATTGAACACGACCTTATCGTCACAAACCTTAAATCATAGCTCTCCATTTTCCACATCAATACTCATTTTTCCTGTTACAAGGAACGGTCGACCTAGGAGGAGCGGCACATCATGATCTTCTTCCATTTCTATAACGAAGAAATCCACCGGAAAGATTAACGTGTCAACCTTCACAAGCACATTTTCAATGATCCCCTTTGGCCTAGCCACTGATCTATCTACAAGCTGGAGAACTATGGATGTAGACTTCATATCCCCCAATCCAAGCTTTTGGAATATAGAATACGGCATGAGGTTTATGCTAGATCCCAGATCAATAAGCGCCTTCTTGAAAATCTGATCGCCAATGGTGCAAGGTATGGTGAAACTGCCAGGATCCTTCATCTTCTGAGGAAGATCCTAGCTTAGAACTGCACTACATCCCCTAGTCAAAGGTATGACCTCGAAGTCCTCTATGCTCTTTTTCTTCGAAATGAACTCTTTAATCCACTTTCTGTATGTAGGCATCTGCTCAAATGCATCGCGCAGTGGAATGTTGATGTGAAGGTTCTTGAATAACTCCAGAAACTTCTGATAGCTAGGATGAGAAGCTTGTTTGTTAACTCTTTGAGGGAAAGGTGGAGGAGGGTATCTTCTCTCTTGTACTGGCTTGACAGTTTCCTTGGCAGACTTGTCTTTCTCAACTACTGTAGGATTCACCTAAAGTTCATCTTCTTCCTCACTCACTGGTTTCCCAGATGGTTTCGATGTTGGGCTTGCAATGTTCTTCCCCAAATCTAGCCCACTTCTAGTTGTGATTGCCTTATAGTGTTCTTGCTGGGTATGAGGGATTTCTGTGTTGCTTGGAAGTGTCTCCGATTGCCTTGCGTTCAATTAAAGTGCAAGCTGACCTATCTGAATCTCCAGATTTCTGATCATGGCCCCATGACTGAGAACTTGCTTCCTCAACTCCTCTTCATTCCTCCGATCTTGTTGAGGTGGTGGCTATTTTTGCCACTTTTATTGGTAATTCTAAGGTTCTTATGGCTAAGGGCCTTGAGCATTGTTAGCAGCCATAGTGATGTTGGGTTGCTGAGGTACCTGCTGACCTGTATTATTTCTCCATGAAATATTTGGGTAGTTTCTCTAACCCAAGTTATACGTGGCAAAATACGAATCATTGTTCTTGTTATTATTACCCACATAATTCATAGATTTGGCTAGCAAAGAACAATTATCAGTCACATGAGGTCCAGTACAGATCTCGCAAACCTGAACCGGTGTGGGGGTTGGTGCATATGAGGCTTGGATTAACTATGTGAGAGTTACCACATGTGCCTTGAGCGCAGTGATCTCACTATTGTCCTGTATGCTGGCCACTTTTTTCTTTCCACCCTATCTCCCCACTCGTGATTATTGGTAGCCATGGCTTCAATAATGCGGAACCCTTCAATTTCTTCTTTTTCCATCAAATCACCTCCAGCTGCTGTGTCTAAGCTAGTTCGAACTTGTGATTCACATCTATTGTAAAAAGTTTGGATGAGCATCCATTCTGGAATCCGGTGGTATGGAAAGTCACGTAGTAGCTTCCTGTAGCGACGCCATGCTTCATGTAGAGACTCGCCACCCTGTTGCTTGAACTGCGAAATTTTGTTGCGTAGTTGAGTGGTCTTGCCTGGTGGGTAGTATTTCTCTAGGAATTTGTCTGCAAGCTCATCCTATGTGGTAAAAGTGCCTGCAGGGAATCTGTCAACCCATTCTCTAGCATCATCCTTTAAACTGTGCTTGAATAGTCACAACTTGAGTGCATCTATTGAGACTCTATTGTATTTGACTGTCGAGCAATGATCTTCAAAGGTTTGGATGTGCTTCGCAGGGTTTTCTAAAGGATTGCCCCCAAACTGATCTTCACGAACCTAATTAATAAGGCTAGACTTGATCTCAAAGTTATTAGCCTCCACAGCTGGATATTCGATACTGGGTCGAAGGTCGGCCAACCTAGGGTGCGTCTGCCTTCGCCTGTTATTGTTTGCGGGAACATTAATTACCCGGTTCTGATCTACCATCTCTTCTTTGTGTTGGTCCCTTAGTCTCAAGCGAAGGGTTCATTCAATTTTGGGGTCGTACTCAAGAAGGGGTTGATTGTCATAACGGGTGTGTGGCATACACCTCCTGTGCCTTCACTTACTGCAAAACTCAACGACGAGGATCAGACGTAGTGAGGAACAACAAGGGTGCAAAAAGCTTAGTCTCAAAATCGTGAAAACTGTATCCAATATTAAAGACAGATTGATTAAATTTGTCCCTGGCAACGATGCCAAAAACTTGATGCGATAAATATTGGGTTAGAAATATGTGCAAGAGAACACGATTGCTCAAGTAATAGAATGATAAGTAAGATCGTCTCTACAGGGACAGATGGATCAATTCTCTAAGTACTGGATTATGAATTCTCAATCTTAATCTAAGCGATTCAATTCGAATGATTGGTTTATGATTAAGTACTACAAACCGCAGAACAAACCTAGGGTTGTCAAACCTAAATTTGCACCATGATCAATTAATTGATCAAATAAAGAAGATGAGAACGTGATTGTATTATGAATTAAGGTCATCACTTTTAACACGCGAATACTCAACACGAATTAACCAAACAATTAATGATCAAGTAGATGAATGAAAAGACAACACCTGACCACAAGTTATGAAAATAACTCATCGATTGATTAATCTGAATTGCCAATCACAATTCTCCAAGTTTGAAAGCAAGAAGAAAGAACTAGGGTTGTCTCTTGTGTGAAAATGTTCAAGAGTCATCTTAAGCTAAAGTTCAAGGCCTTATATAGGCCAACATAAAACAAAACCTAAAAGAGAAGTCCTAAATTGACTAAACAGGTCTTCTAAGTTTTCCCGAGCAATCCAGCAGGTCGCTAGCTTTTCTAGTGGTTTGCTGGGTTTCATCTGCTCACATCTAGCGGGTCACTAGCTTTTCCAGCGGTTCGCTGGATCTCATCAGTTCGCCCTTTATCGCTTCCGACTCTCCAATTCTTTAGACCGATCCTATTTTTTTGAATCCTTATATACAGAATTACAAAAGAAATTCTTTCACCAAAAATGTGAATTAGGAAAGATTGGTCGACTAAATATGAACCGCAGATTGAATCTTGATATACCCACTAACAATACATTTTTGTTACCCGAGATATATTGTCAGCGGCCAATCTTTTGATTGAAATGAAATTTGGAATAGGTATACTTGACAATATGAATCACTTAAAAAATAAACGTAGTCATTCTGTAGTCGATTTATTACAAGATCAATTCGGGTTGGCCCTAATTCATTTAGGAGAGGTGGTTGAAGAAACTATATTTGAAGGAATTTGTCCTAAATGGATCCTGACCCCTAAAATTTTGGTAACTTCAGCTCCATTAATAACCATTTTTGAATCGTTTTTTGGATTATACCCATTATCTAAAGTTTTTGATGGAACAAATCCATTGACACAAATTTTTCATGGGAGAAAATTCAGTTATTTGGGACCCGGAGGATTGACAGTAAGAACTTCTAGTTTTTCGATACGAGATATAAATCCTAGTTACTATTGGCACATTTACCCAATTGATACATTGGAAGGAATCAATGTTGGACTTATTTGCTCTTTAGCACTTCATGCCAAGATTGGTCATTGTGAGTCTTTAGAAAGCCCTTTTTATAAAATCTCTGAGGTAGCAAAAAAGGATGGATACTCTATTTATCACCGAATAGAGATGAGTACTATATGGTAGCGGCAGGAAATTCTTTGGTGCTGAATCGTGGTATTCAGGAAGAACAGGTTGTTCTCGCTTGATATCATCAAAAATTTCTGACTATTGCATAGGACCAGGCATAGTTTTCAATTTCGCGGTTCGACCGGTGGTTCAACCGGTCGAACCGCGTTTCGGAGGGAAGAACGGCACGTGAAAATACGTACAACCGGGGTTTGGTTCTACCGGACATTTTCCGGTTCAACCGCCCGAAATTGTTGTATGATAGAACCGGAAATTTCCGGTATAACCAAAAAATTTAAGACAGAGGTATACTTTGCTCAGCGACCGTCGGGCTTATTTATATCTCACTCGTCGGGCTTTGGTTCTTGATGTTTCCGATGTGGGACTAACTCTTACCCCCTGTTTCCAACTTGTTGAATAGCAGCTATTGTGAACATACTTCCAAAACGGAACACATGTGCTTTTCTTTTTAAATCAAAGATTACAACCCTTCTCATTTGAAGACAAGTCTTTCCCAGGAATGGATTTTCACCTAAACGGATGGATTTTCATAGTCCAATTAACTAAGGGAAAATTGCATGACATCATAAATAATTAGTTGATATAATAGGAAGAATTGTTCATTACTTAATTACAAATCCAATTTGAATAAATTAAAACTACAAGAAAGAAATATGTGGGTATTTGGTTACTTATAATATGTTTCTAACTTAATAAAATATTTTTAAAAATTATTGCTCCATTTATGTTGTTTAAATTATGTAATTGAAAAAAATTATGTACCCATGTATTTATATAATTTTGGTTGGAATAATATAATTTTGGTTAGAATACTGGTTTGATATAAACTTCTAATCCTAAACTATTAACTCTAACCCTAACCATAAGCTTAAACATAAACTAATATATCTTAAACTTTAAATTCTATATGTATATATATGATAAAACTATGTAAAAAAATTTTGGTTCGACCACCGGTTCAACCGATAATACCGGTATTACCGAATTCCAGGAAAAACCGGCACGACCTCTGGAACGGTATTGAAAACTATGGGACCAGGTTCATTTTCGAAGTATTTTTCCCTTCCAATGTTTTTCTATAGGAGCTTCACTCATTCCTTTTATTGAGCATAATGATGGGAATGAGGCTTTAATGAGTTCTAATATGCAATGCCAAGTAGTTACGCTTTCTCGATCTCAGAAGTGCATTGTTGGAACTAGATTGGAACACCAAGTGGCTCTAGATTCTGGGGTTCTTGCTATAGCCAACCGAAAGGGAAAAATTATTTATACTATAAAGATTCCATTAGTTATCCATCAACGTTCGAACAAAAATACTTTTATGCATAAAAAAATCCAGGTTCAATGGGGTCAATGCCTTAAAAAGGGGCAAGTTTTAGCAGACAGGGCTTCCATAGTTAGTGGGGAACTTGCTTTGGGCAAAAACGTATTATTAGCTTATATGCCATGGGAAGGTTACAATTTGGAGGATGCGATCCTTATTAGTGAGCGTCTGGTAGAGAAATAATCTCCACTTGGTATCCTGGACAAGGCGTCTGCAGCTTTATTATCTGATCCCTTCTTGTACACTATCTGGAAGTCATAACTCATGAGCTTGGCCAGCCATGAACACTGACTTGCTGTGTTTAGTTTCTGAGACAAGAGGTATTTTAAACTCTTGTGATCAGTCCTTATGATGAATGGTTTACAGGCAAGATAGTGATGCCATTTATTAACAGCTAAGACTACAGCCTTCAATTCCTTCTCATATACTGAATAAGCTAAGAACTTTGGACCCATGGACTTACTGAAATATGCAATGGGATGGTGGTCTTGCATAAGAACAGCTCCCACTCCCTCTTTAGAGGCATCAGATTCAACAATAAACGGCT